>CAXIQD010000396.1:0-53596 GCA_964030785.1 Siderastrea siderea | reverse complement strand
TTTAAACTTGTCAATAAACACAGTACCGCAAGAAATGCAACTTAGAGAATTTTTCTCATCTAACCTGCACCAGATCCGCTCCCGTGAGTATGGCGGAAATTTTCGTACATCATGTTTACAGGCTCTGTAGTCCTTCAGCAAGGTTGTTATCTTTAAATCTAACCAACAAAGCTGTGACATTTTTCCATCGTAACCCGGCAGAAAGCTTCCCTTGTTGCTACACAAGCACCTTGTTTCTATCGCCTCCTTCAAGTACATCGTGTAAACCAATCATGTGGCTGGATTAGCGTCACATGGACAGACGGCCAGCGGTTTCGGACGCAAGCAAAATTCTTTTGTGTATGCTCGACTGTATGCTCAACAACTTCAACTTGTGACCCCGTTGTGATTGTTTGTGTGGTGTTTGCCGTTGATCGCGTATCAGAACTGTTCTGAACAAGCAGTGCGACTAAGCTCATAGAAGTGTGGTTCAAAACAAGTTTAAATGGTCTCAAAGAGGATAATTTAGAGGGCAAATCAGACAGGTATGTTTTCACAATCCTTGTTGTCAATTTCCGATTTTTGAGAACAACACCGGAAATCTTCTTATTTTCAAGACCTCCTCGATCTCGCCTAGTTCTCGTGTGCTTTGCATATATCTTTATCCTCGTTACATAGGTTCTTCATTATTACGGTTATTTTTTAGCTACGACCCAAATAAATCAATTTTTATCGCCTCCCCCAGTGTGAATCTGTGATCGGCATGGATTTGGACCGGGTCCTTTCACAAGACACTTCTTTGCCACAACTTGACGATGGTTCGGTTAAATATGAAGCAGGGAGCAAGCATGGAATCAAAGCATTAATGGTGATGGACGACTTAAGGAAACGCCAGCAGCTCTGCGATGTAACGATCTGTGTTGATGGCAAAAAAAATCCACGCACATCGTTTAGTTCTGGCTTCGTTTAGCTCGTATTTCCTCGCCATGTTTACTGGTGGAATGATGGAAAGTCTTGAAGAAACAGTAACCTTGAAAGATGTTGATTACAAGACTGTTGAACTGCTCATAGATGTTGCGTACACGGGGAAGCTTGATATCACAATCGATACAGTGCAGTCCTTGCTTTACACTTCTTCGCTTTTTCAGTTGACCGCAATTCAGAAAGCGTGTTCGGACTTTCTACAACGCCAACTACACCCTTCCAACTGCTTGGGAATTCGTTCTTTTGCTGACGCGCATTCCTGTATTGACTTGCTTCAAGCCTCTGAGAAATATATCTACGAACACTTCAACGGCGTAGTACAGAACGAGGAATTTCTTCTTCTTTCCCGCGATGAACTCGCCGTGTTGTTGTCTTGCGAGGAACTAAATGTCGATTCGGAAGAAGACGTTTACAATGCACTGATTGCTTGGGCAAGGCAGGATGTCGTAGAAAGGCAATCTTTCTTGGCCGAGCTTCTAGAACAAATTCGGCTGCCTTCGCTATCTCCCCATTTTCTTGTTGATCAGGTAGAAAAAGAAGAACTTATTCGCCAAGACATTGCATGTAGAAATCTGTTGGACAAGGCTAAGAACTTTCACATGCTGCCAGATAGACGGAGCAAGCTTGGAGGTCAGAAATCTCGACCAAGAAGGTCCACCTTTGGCAAGCTGTTTAGTGTTTGTGGAATGGATTCAACAGGTCATCCTGTAAGAACTGTAGAACAATATGACTTTCACAGTGGTAAAGTAAGGTATCTCAATCCAGTTAACACTCCCCGCAGTGGGGTGGGCGTCGCTGTGCTGGATGGCAAGTTGTATGCTGTAGGAGGACATGACGGGACTACATACCTCAATAGGTTAGAAAAGAATCTTGTTGAGGTGCTTACTATTTGCAGGAAACAGTTTGGGAAATGGGAAGGGTTTCCAAAATCAGCCCACAACTGAAAGATGTGGTACTAACCACACAACCACGCAGGACTCTCCTTGATAAGAGAATGAAAAATATAGAAATGGGAGGTGGCAAGCAAATTTTCCATTTTCCATTCCAAACAAGATTAGAAGAGCACTTCAGGAAGTAGGCTTTACACTGACCCAGTAAGTATCCCCAAAATTCAAGACTGAATTTCTGGGAAGTTACTGAACCATTTGATTCTGCAACCAAATTTCCAGGTATTGTGGATTACGGTGAACACCACTCGTGTGCCACATTAGGCCAAGATGAATTTGATGTTAATAAAGTAATTGTATGGTTCCCAGTAGCTTGCAAAATAATTTCATTATTGGAGAGGGTCGTCTCTCCCACCCCTTTTGTACTTAGCTACGTGTAGCTTGACCAGTACAGGGTTTGTTCTTTAGTTTTCTAAGGCTGAAAGTCAGTGTTGTAAATTTGCATTGAAAAAAAAAACTGTAGGAAGTAACAGTAGAAATGATATAGATAGCCTAACCTCACAGAATGCTATTGGGGAGGGGGGGGGGGCGATATCTTCTCAAAACATGTGCACTTCATTTGCAACAACATCATCATCATTATTATTATTATTACTATTATTATTATTGTTATTATTATTATTATTAATATTATTATTCTATTATTATTTTATGCAATTTATGGTAACGTCATAGCACCACAAGTTTTCTCTTTCTTTTGAGTCAGTGTTGAGTGTTATGATATCACTACAAAAGAATGGAAGTTTGTTGCTTCCATGAATCATCCACGCCGTTATGTTGCTGCTGCACCTCTGGGTGGCTTGCTGTATGCAGTTGGTGGTTATGATGGCATTTCAGTTCTGGATTCAGTGGAAGTGTACGATCCAAAACTTGATCAATGGAAGAGAGCAGAAAGCATGTCAAATGCCCGTAGACATGTGGCTGTTGGTGTTTTGGAGAAAAAGGACATTGAGGGTTCAGGACCAGGTAAGGAAGATACCGTTACATTTTATAAAAGTCATAAGTATAACAGTAGACCAGTAGCAGTCAAACCTCAGTTACCCAGACTCATGGAGACCAGATAATCCAAAAATATGTGTGAGGATTTTCTTGACATGACATGCTTGACTTTATTTTTTCTGATAGTGTTCTCAATCATTAATATTACTAGGGAACATGGAGTAAAGGAAGCCTGATGCAACTAAAAACTTACATGTTTTCTGCTCAAAGATGTTACAACCATCACTTATTAATGATGGGACTGAGAAAAGTTGAAATAAATTAAAAGATTGGATAATTGAGATTTGACTGTAGTCAAGTGGTTGGGGTATTGGACTTTCAATTCACAAGTTTGGTGGAGGTCTCTGCATTGTGTTGTTTGTTGTTTGTGTTATTTGTAGCCTATTGCTGAACCAATATAATTTCAACTGCAATCCCCATAGTCAGCTGTAAAACTGAATTCAAGATTGACACCTATCCTGGGTTAGATTTACGTTGCTTTGAACAACCAGCCAGTGACCCATTACAGTACTGTAATTTTTGTATTTCTTGACTAGCACTCTGCTTTAATGCTGGGACTTTGCTAAATACACTACCTACAAGATATACTACTCAACAAATTACTCTGGAAGGCTGGTTTACTAACTTTGAACAAACACCACTGAACTGTTGCCAACAGCTACCTACATGTACACCTTACAAATGAATTATTGATGACAGCAAGACAGACAAACAATAGACAAACTGACTAATTTTACAAACAATAGTAGACCAACAGACATTTGACCAACAAAAAATGGATCAACAAGCACCAATCACATTTTACAGTCTTTATAGCTGATAATGTCATGACCTAACCAACATATTCATCAGTGTCATGATTTTTGTTGCCTTAGGTTACCTTTATGCTGTTGGTGGACATGATGGCATCATTTATTTAAAGACAGTAGAGAGATACAATCCAGTAACTAATGAGTGGACTTATGTTTCATCCATGGGTGCACGGAGGGGTGGTGTAGGCGTGGCTACTCTTGGGGGATGTTTGTATGCTACAGGGGGTTATGATGGAACCTCCAATCTCAATACATCAGGTACTTTGTAAAACTTGGAACTACATGACTCACGTTATTAGTTCGCAGTTGCTATAGCAACTGAGAACTATTGGGGCTGTCCTGGCGTAAACAGTCGTGTTAGTGTGTTAACTTTTTGGCAACAAGCCCACAAAGCTATTTAAAGTAGAATCCTTCGAAGTGTAATAGACAAGTTTTGAGGGGCTTTTAACCAAGTTTTGCGCAGTCTTTATGGATGAAGAATTAATCGGAGTGTTTGGATCCTCGAAAATATCGTAGATTTTGATTTGCAAAGACAACGCAGGAAGGAATTGGAAGGAAAAGTTTACTCAGGGGCATGTTAGGACTCGCTCGTCTTCAGTTTAGGTTGGCGTCCGCCAGCGGGTTAGGAACAGCTCGACGAGGAAAGAAATTGGTTGTTAAGTTTAGTTGCTGTCGAAAAGATGGCAAAGAAGTCTTTATGTGTTGACGTTTCTGATCTACAAGTGCAAACATTTCTCTATGCATAAGTTGTCTGGGGGAGATAATTGGTCATAGTTAATGAAGTCCACGAAAGGCGAGTGTGCACGTTTGCATTTGGTACGGGTTTAAGTTATAAACTATCAAAAAAAGTTTCCACACCTTACAGAGTTCAAGGACTTTATTGACAGAATTTAGTGTGAGTTTTTATGTGGTTTACTTTGAGCTGATATATAGTGTATGTTGCTCGGAATTATCGGCCAGTCAGGATTTTCCCCGTACGCGCGTATTTAATAAATTTTAAAAATATTACATGCATCATTGCCAGAAGAGTCCTGACTCTTTCCCGTTATTGAGCTCTCCAGAATCGACCGTTATTGAAGTTTTCTTGGTTTCTGTATTTCGTGTCCGCAGGTTAGTTTCGTAGTTCCCACAGTTGTATTCGTGGTTATGACATTGATCTGACGATTTACTCGTTATTCTGAACTTCCCAAATGATGTTTGTTCTTTGATGATCACCAGAAAGATTCTTGAAATCCTTGTCATTAAGATGCAAAAATGTTTTGTGTTTTCTCTCGCTTAGCCTTTTAGAACGATCATGTTCATGAGATTTTCCTGACACGAAAGCTATTTAAATGTGATTTTCATAATTCAATTAGTAGAATGTTTACACAGGTGTAATGTTGGCATGATTTCTGACACGAAAGTAAAATTTTGTCAATCACAAGTTTTTAAATAAACTCAAACAACTTATATACACGCAAAAACTAGCACAACGTCTGTTTCTCTTTAATTATGTAAGTATTCTTCTACATTCATTCTGTTATTACGAAAAAAAAGATTTCCCAGACTTCTTATAGCACATTTCTTTTCAAATGCCGGACTACGTTTTCGTGGTCTCCTCGTTATTCTTTAATTTTGAGCTCCCTGTTATCTATTTAATGGTGACGCTCTCTATCATGCAACCAAATCCTGCTCCTGGTAACACTGATATACACTGAACAACAAAGACAGCAGAGACAAAATAGAAGTAACATCTAAAAAACAACTGCGAACTATCCGAACGGATCCGCTCGTTCATTTATGTGTCACAAATTCTGTTCTATGAAGAATGCTGGCTGTCTCTTTTCTTGAGGAGAGTAGGGAGCTATGCACTGGTGATAGATAATTTATAGGGAAGGTTTTTGAAAGATATAAAAAAAATGATGTGGTATTGCAGTTTATTAGTTGTGAATGGGTAATAATCTTTATCATAAAGAAGAGTTGCATTTGTGCAATGGACAAGTGGGATTTAAAAAAAGACAAGACATTTTTTGCCCTTTTACGAGATCAAATCAGTAACTTACGGAGCAACCAATTGTTAATTTAGTGATCTGTCAAACATTGTAATCATGAAGTAATTAAAAATGAGATGTCTTTTTTCCCCTTTACTTTGTTAGAGCGGTATTATCCAGAGGAAGACAGATGGGCTTTTGTGGCACCAATGAGTGTTTGTCGCAGTGGACATGGTGTTGGAGTAGTGAATGGATGTTTGTATGCTCTTGGTGGACATGATGGTGTGTCTTATCGCAACAAAGTAGAATTCTTTGACCCTCAAGTTGGAGAATGGAAAACTGTTGGTCAGATGGGAATGTGCAAAGCTGTGGCTGGCATTGCTGTGATGAAGGAGCATTGAACTCCACCTTACTGTTGTGCTTCCTAAAGAATTTTCACTTTTCCTTTCCAGTGAGAAAGTTTTGAGCATCACTGACCTTCTAATAGTACAGCTCATTAAATTTCACTTGATTGGTTGCATGATAGAATTTGAACTGCAGATTCAAAAGTTAGAACCACAATACATGTTGCTGAGTTAAGTTACAGAAACCTGCATTCATTGTATTCTGACTTCATAGGTTTTGGTCTTTAGTTCACAGGCTGGGGGTTGGGGGGGGGGGAGTGGGGCTGATTTGGCCCCTCTACTCATAGGTTCAGGAGTATTCAAGCTGTAACAAGGAAACTTGTAGGTATTTACATGTAGTAGGTCCAAAACTGTTTTTAAAAGATGATTGTTTCTCAGGATGTGAGAATTACATCATGATTCAGAACAGTTGCTATCTTGGATTTCTTGTTTTCTCCAAAACTTAAAAACCAACAGTTAATGCAAAATCTACATTTTTACAAGTGCCTGTCAAAATGTGGTTGCGATGAAGGCGTTAAATTCCAGGAACAATAATGTGTCATATCGAATTGTTGTATGAGAACTTTGATGAAAATTTACAAAGTTTGGTGGTATTTGCTTGATTAAGAAAAAGTGGTGCACAGTCAGCCCAATCTGCTAGTCTGAATAGAGTGAATGACGCCATAGCCTGAGAAAATAGCCAACTTTTCCTGAGGTCACCACTTTGAGCCCTCCCAAAATGACATCTGAGCAATGAGCGCAGAAATTCCACTACCCAGATCTTGGTAGTGCTTCTGATGGGTTGAAAGAAAATTCCAACCAATCAGAAGCACTACCAAGATCTGGGTCGTGACGCATCATCAGTATGGAATTTCTGCGCTTGTTACTCAGACGTCGTTTTGGGAGGGCTCAAGTGGCGACCTAAGGAAACGTCGGCTGTGGTTCACTCCAAAAATGTACTTTAATTAAATTGATATTTAGTTTTGTAACATAAGTTATTCAAAGGTGTGTTTTGATGAATTGGGCCAAATGTACAAAAGAGTTAGACTTGTTTACTAATTTAATGTAATAATGTTTATAAAATCAAGATCAAAATCAAGAAGTCTGGTACTGGGTTAAAACTCAGACCAAAGTTTAGCCTGCTTTAGGCATTAAGATAGTACAGAGCAAAGTATCTAGAAGAGAAAGTGCTCACAATGTTTTTTTCTGCTACCTTTCCTTTGCCTTGAGTCTTTCCTGCAATAGCCCTTGTAACAGTCTTGTGCTTAGTGCCTGGGCTTTAATAATAATAATAATAATAATAATAATAATAATAATAATATTTAACCAGGGAGCCCACTCGCCTTGGCGGTTTTCAGTGGGGCCCTGCAAATTATAATAAAAATAAAAATTAAAAACTAAGAAAAGAGATACAAATTGATATTACAATATAAAACTAATTTAAAATACTTTAACAATTAGATAGGGCATAATTTAAAAAGTTTTAAGTTTTGCCTTAAATGAAGACAATGATTTGCTGTTTTTAATGTCATTGTCTAGATTGTTCCAGTCCTTAGAGGCTTGATAAATGAAAGTTTGCTTGCCCCAAGTGGTACGCACGCGAGGAAGGTGTAAATCATTGCTTCTGCGAGTTTGATAAGAATGAAAACTACTATTGCGTCTGATGTCAAATTTAAGCCTTTGAGCCTTTGAGTGGAACCGAGGATGGGTAAGACTTTGTTTTAACTGCGTGCTTTTCACATGTTCACGAGTTTGATCAGATTGTTTGATCCTATGTTAACACAAGAACAAATCAGAAACAGCAATTTTGTTGCAAACGACAAGTAACTATAGCCTCACTTCCACTCAGAGGCCACGTAGGCACCCACCGGTGTAAAAGGACTGTTGTCTTATTGAAGGTTCCTGTGCGGTCAGAAACCGGTTTGTTTTCAGGATAAACAGCCGCACAAGTGGTGGAAAAATCAACCGACATGTACACCGGATAGTCAATATTGATATCTACATGTAGGTTAAGATGCATCACCTATTGTTAGTTCTTCACTGTAAGTTGCGGCATTTTTGCGGCAGCAAGCTTTACAAAACTCTCCACATAATAACAAATTGGATGCTATTGTGACACTGAATATATATTAAATTCTTCGTGATTGCAGATTTGCCTGAATGAAATCTGTTTTAGGGTTGATCATTAAAGACGCTCCTGCCATTCATGTTAGTACTATTGCTACCTTAGCCCTACAGAAGGTTTTCATGTTACGTCATGGCCGCCATGTTGGTGGTCATAACCAAAGGTTTGTTATTAGCTTCCTTTGTCATGTCCACCACGCAATTGTTCTTTGGATCTTCAGGGATTGGTTGCAAACCATCTAGCTACTTTGGCGCAACTGTTAACAACATAAAAAATTCCCATGGATGTTTAAAGATGCACCCCCAACCCTCTGTAGTCAGACCATATAGCAGCAGGGTTCAAAATAGCAGCCGGCAATTTAGCCACTCTTACCGGCGATTTTTCACCCAAGAAATAGAATGAAATGACATCCCATCCCTTGATCGGCAAAATCAACGTCCCTGGAACGTCATAGTAAACGTTTCATATCGGAAAGTAATGAAGCCATAAAACACGCACATACCAAAAGTGAATTGGATGACGTTTTAAAAGCTTTCTAAATAAAAAAAATCAACAACAAATTGCAGAACGTTAACAATTATTGTCTCTATTCTTGTAAATCAAGTCTTTGTTATAGCGACTATCTCTGTTTGCTGACACTTTTTTTCGGGGTGGTTTTATACGTGATCAACAACGCGACTTTTGAGGAAATGGGCCAGACACGGGGAAGCAGTGCCGCAGCAATTCAGTTCTCTTTTAGGAACCGGGCAAATTTTCATTCACGATTTCTTTGTTACCAATGCGTCTTCGATCCTGTTTCACCTAGCACCTTGTTGCTTTCGCCTTCTCATCCAATTTAATTTGCTGGAAACCAAATGCACCGTCGCGCTGAAAATCAGTGTCACTGTTGTGGCATTTATCATTTTCAAAGGCCTGATCTAATTTATCAGAATTTGTGAAACGCCAGCAAGCGACCCTGCCAGTCCGCCGTCGACGAGATTTCCATGCTCAAGAACACATAGGCGCGCAATATGCGCAGAGCCAATGCCGTTTTTTTTCACAATATGGTAAAATTTGTCCTGACAACCTATGAGACTTTACACCTCCGGTAAGTCCCACCCTAAACCCTCAGCCCCCCCCCCCCACCTCCCCCACCACCACCATCAAAAACATCTTGTGGTTATCGACTATAAAACCTGGTAATGATTCAGCAGCGTGACTACGCGGAGTAAAAAAAAAAAACCGAAGAAAGCTCTTTGTTTCACGGTTCTTCAAAGAACACAGACAAAAACAAGTAAACTTAAACTTAAACTCACCGTCGAAAAATATTACATACATAATTTAGGCAAAGATCAGTGGAAAGTTAACAATTTTACTTCAGAAATAAATGCAAGTTGCAGTTGAACCTTTTAATTTCTTACTTCTACCGGCGAATATCCAATACTTTTCAGTGCTCATAAACGGTCAACTTTCTAAAGGGTGCCGTTTTGACGCTCTGCGTGATTTGCGTGACACGCGACTCGCTTTACTTTGTTAAATTTGTAAGGTTTCAGACGTTTCAGGCAACCACTTACGTTCTTAGTACATTGTATTGTCAAAACAGGAGTCTGCCATCAAACGGCGTTTCTTGTATCCACAATATTTTCGTTCGAAATCGGTTTGAACCAGCGTTTATAAACACGACTGAAATAGTTTTGCAACTATATTTATTTCCCCTGTTATTTGAAGTTGCTTGCTTTGTAATCAAGTCGGCTATAATAATTTTCGTCTTTTTGCTTCACAAATCGACCAAAGTATGTTTACATTTGTAACTTTCCCACGGTACAAAGTTATTTTTAGCTCACGTGTTTATTTGGAGTCTCAACCTACAGCCGAATAAATTTCGTTTGCTTTACCTTCGAACAGTACGAAAATGTTCAAATTCAGCTCGCTTTCCAGTAGATCCAACAGGTCTCTGTTAGAATGCTTTGTCACATATCTGTTGTTGTTAATCTTTCGGTACTGTTTCGGTCGGTTCGAGATGTTTCAAGTGTTGCGTTACATTCCTTATAAGGCTGAAATTACAGCTGTCAACTATGCAAATTTCTCAACATACGCTTTACACTTTGAGCTATGAATAACCCCGAAATAACGTTTAGTATCTTGTTAAGATTTTACTACATCCATCCTCTAATTCCTTGATCACCACTGTGACTTGGATTTTAAGACTAGTTTCATTCAAGTTTTTCAGTTTTAAGAATAGCTAGCAACAAGCCGCGCAATTTCCGATTTAGTTTTAATTGGGTTCATGTTTTATAACACGCACACAAAAATGACACTGCAAATTTTAGATTCGCTGTTACCGAGAGTAATCCCGAAAAATTTTATGCTGTTTTACTCTACTCTTTTCACTATCGTTATAAACTTGGGCTTTAAATATTGTTTCTTTCACTGTTACAATTAGGGATCGATGTAACGTTAATTTCCAGGTTCTGTTCATACAACATCTCAAATTGGCAAGTCCGTCTTGTATTTGCTGCTGTGGAAAAATGTACTTCAGCTAAGTAAACACAGGACTACAACGCGAATAAAATCCTGCCAGACCTCACGTACACAAAACAGGCATTCGAAGTAGATCCACACTTGCGAATGCAAAACACTTCAAAGCCCGGGGGTCTTACTCCCATAACATTAGCTGTATGGGTTTGTGCCGCTGATAAGGTAAGACTTTCAGTGTCCCGGTGCACACCCCCACCCATCGTCTCACAGAATATCCCCCCAGCCTCACAAATCGTAAGACAGACGTATGTCTCACGTACGTACAACCAACATCTATCCAGACGTCTATCGTTGATTTTTAGGCTCTGACAGTAGCCATATGACGTCACTAACGTGACGTCATTGGCTAAAAAGTCAAGCAGTCAGAAACGTCGATAGTTAAACTTCAGGCCCACACAGAAAAATGCACATGCCCAAGAGACGCGCTATGTTGCAAAGCAAACATCACTCCTGACGAGGAGTTTAAGACAGAAATACACTCCATAAAGAGAGAGGCCGCGCGAAAATTCATAGGCGCACTGACCAAGTTTCATTATCGCCGCGTTGAACGCAACAATGACGAAAGAGCGAAATCTGATAACTCTAGATCAAAGAGAGACACTGATCGGGCTTAGCTTATCGCCACATGCTCAGTCAAACAGTTGTACAAATGTTCTACGCTCTTCGACCGCTTGAGTAGATGTGGAAAAGGTACATCGATGACATATTCTCGCTGTGGAATGCTGACAAAGAGGAGATAGAAGAGTTTATTGTCCTAGCAAACAATCTCCACCCGACAATTAAATTTACGGCTGAATAGTCCACTCATTTTGTGACTGGACCTGCAACTAATTGCAACAGAAGCTCTCTCTTCGCCGATCGTTTAGAATTAGTGCGTAGATCAACATACTAAAAGTCCCAAAGATATCAAGCACGGGAACATCTCCAAATTTTAAAGGAATGCTGACTCGTGCTCTTGGCCATCATGAAAACGAGGGTCAAACCGGAACTTGTTCTTATTGCGCTCTTTTTTATATTGCCAGAATTCATCCAAAGTCAAAGAAATCTATTTGAAATGCGTCTGTAAACTTACGTTCTTTGTAAAGCGTCACCAAACGCGCGTATAAGAACATTAAAGCCTATTACTTTTGACATCTTCTATGTCTACACCAAAGAATACCTGAATAGGGCGACCGTTTCATATGTGTGTGACGTATTCCAATGACATTTTACACATTCCTGAACATTGAAGCCCATGTTATATCTACGTCCCTATCCATCATCACTATTGTGGTGAAACTGGTGGGTAGAATTTGTGCATGCGGTACCTCTGCATTGACCACACGCAGGGGAACACTGTTTTTTGTGATTATGTAAGCTTATTTCTGATGAATTTTACCGTGTTTAAATATAATTAAATTGAATCGAGCGGCAGGTACATTTTCCACTGGCACAATCCGATGATTAAATGAAACTGACCATGCGTATCTAGAAGATAACAACAACAGCAGTAGCTTTATTTGCATGACTGTAAGTCATTACAGTAAGACAAGATAAAACACCCCGAGACAACCAGTAAGTCAGTCATCACAGGGAGTATTTGATCATCCATCACATTTATCCCCACTCTTCCACTGACGTACCTCGCCTTTGCCTCTCAGTCATTGTTTCACTTGTGGGTACACCCTTAGGCTATGATACCGAGCTGCCGCCTTTGTCCGGAGGCAGGTTCTGCGGCAGTATCTACATACGCTAGGTCGTTACTTTCTTCCAGTATCGTTGTAATCATAAACTTTCAAAGTTTTATTGTTTTATTCCAGGAATAGTATATAGTGAGTTTAATGAATACCACCTGATTCTCAGCGGTTTATTTTCGAATTTTAAACCCCCCACCATAATAAACAAGCTCCTTTGCTCGCTTGTTTATTATGTGGGGGGTTTAAAATTCGAAAATAAACCGCTGAGAATCAGGTAGTATTCATTAAACTCACTATATACTACTTATAAAATGAAATTGAAAAACAACCAGCTACCATCTGAATTACATGAGATGATTTTCAAACATTTGAAGAAATATACTGATTGAAAATGAAACAATGGCAAGTTGTCGCCTTAGTCTATTCACAATAAATTTGTTCATTTGGTCTGCTTTTGGACTATTGAGTTGTTATGTTTATGGTCCAACAATTATTACTAACTTTTGCACAGTTTTATTATTTATTGAAGCAAACACTCATCTGAGGCTTCAATATCTCTTTTATACAGGATTGTTTATATTATCTGTGACAGTAATAACGAAAATTGCATTGGGATCAGATCTTAACATTCGATCACTAATCAATATAGTCATTCAAGAAAAATAATAAAATGAAACAACCCATATTATTTTTAAAAATTTTTAATTATAGAATCACAAAAAAAAATTTTTTTCAATTAAAGAATTACATATCTTTTGTTATATCCAAGTTGTAATGTCTGTACTTAACATAAACATTGAAGAACTTTTGAAAGAACTTGATCCAGCAACGTTACAAGCTTTAGAGCAATTACTTGCAGAGGATGCTTCTGCTGTTCGAAAAACTATTCAGAACATATTGGATGAACCCATTTCTGAGAAAGTGGAGAAGAGTTTAGATAAACCTTTAATTCCTAAAACGTTTCAACCGACCGCTCCTCCTCGTAAAAGAAGGGGGAGAAAAACAGAAGAAATTTTGAGGAATTTTGATCCAATTTCTCGAGAAAATATCCGAAATGTTACAAACTATCAGAATGAAATTCTTGATTTATTTAAGCAATAGACCGCATTTTCTATTGGTTTACTGGTGTAATAAACCCTAGCCTGCGTAGCAAGCGTTTCGGTAAGGCTTTCCGCACGTTCGATGCACTTTTCGCTTTTTTGGCCGCGGGAAAATTAGGGCGGGCGCAAAACAGTGCGTGGCGGGGGAGGGGAAAGGAGAGAAGGAAACGCTTGCACGCAAACCCCACGATTTTGAAAAACGCCCCTTTGACACCTTCACAGTTGGATGAATTCATAGCGTGACAACTTGTCAATAAAGTAACGAATATGAAATTATGAATATATGAAATTCATATATTTGAACTGCGGAATGAAGAAATAAATGTAAAGAAGATCCTCGCAGTTATTAACGCAACTTATGCAGTTGCTTTCTTTTCGCCCGATTTTTTCAGGCTTTCTTTTCGCAACTGCATAAGTTGCGTTAATAACTGCGAGGATCTTCTTTACATTTATTTCTTCATTCCGCAGTTCAAATATATGAATTTCATATATTCATAATTTCATCTTCATCTCTCTTGGGTATATTACGAACCAATTTAATGACCAGCTCCCAGTTGGCTTGATAGTTCAATTAGTTAGAGCACTGCACCGGTATCGCAGAGGTCAGGGTTCGAATCCCGGCAAGCCTGAGTTTTTCAGGCTTTCTTTTCGCAACTGCATAAGTTGCGTTAATAACTGCAAGGATCTTCTTTACATTTAAAGTAACGAATAACAGACTACCAGATGTTTCAGAATTACTTCCGTCAAAATATAAACATGCTACACGTGGATAAAACCCGTGAACTGCCAAACACTCAGCGCGGAGATATGTCATGTCGAAGGCTCAAAACGTCGAAACACCAAGTGATCGGTGTAGGATTTGTCGCTGTAATTTCAGAGTGAAATTTGGACATATATCACAGCCAGGAAAATCGCGTTTTATTTCGTCAGAAAACCTATTCAAAGAGTCAAAAAGAAGTGGTTATATTGGGACAATTCTCGCGGACATTTGCCGAGCGGTTGGTGTGGAAGTTGTCGAGAGCTCGCAGCTTTATTCGGACCGTGTCTGCAACCCTTGCGCGCGGAAAATTAGGAATTTAGGCACATTATTTGAACTTATTCGGAATACAATAGGCAGCCAGTCTGCTGTTACCCAAACTCCGCCGAAGCTTGCTGAGAATTTGTCCAAACGGCTGCTCGACACTACACCAGGCAGGAGTCCTTGTCACAAGACTGTTGGAGTAAATTCTTCCGAGTCCGTAAAAGCTTCTCGCAAGTCTCTAAGATTTGATGCGATACCAAAGCCGTTTTTGTTGTGTTCATCACGTCAGGTCACGCTCAAATGAGCATACCTGATTTGATTGACGGATTTATCACTTAGCAATCAACACTACCATGCCGCGCCAATCAGGAAACTCCGTTCGTGGGCGAACGGGTTTTTCAAAATCGTGGGGTTTGCGTGCAAGCGTTTCCTTCTCTCCCTTCCCCTCCCCCGTCACGTACTTTTTTGCGCTCGCCCCAATTTTCGCGCGGCTAAAAAACAAAAAATGCCTCGAACGTGCGGAAAACCTTACGGAAACGCTTGCTACGCAGGCTAAATAAACCCACGCGGGATGTTGGGATGTTGTTGATGTTTACACCAGTAAACCAATAGAAAATGCGGTCTATTGCTTAAATAGTAGTCAGGAACTATAACTTGTTGAGTCTGCTTTATATTTACTTTATTGTATATTAGGTCACAAAAATGTTAAGGATAGGAAGGATAGGTGTTATTATTAATGTTATGTAATTACGAACTGCATAACGTTGAAATAAAAGTGGAACGAGGAAAAAAAAACATTTAATCCCCACCCCCTAAGCCTTTTCACTTGGTCCTCCATTAAAGCTAGCAACGGAGTTACTACCACAGTAACACCTTAAGAAAGTTTGGCAGGAATGTCAAAACACAGAGTCTTTCCTTCTCCTGTTGGCATTACATTACTGCATCATTGTCATTCTTTCTGACCATCACAAAAGGAATCATATCCAAAAACATTTTTCAAGGTGTCTTAAACAGGGTCACCTGACATTTCGTGATCTAGCATCTGGCACGATGTAATTGGGGTTACTTCTTGGAGTGGAGTGGCATCCACAGCTAGGAGAAGCTGTTGAGTAAAAAAAACAAAAGTCATCATTTTGGTTACCAGGCCTGCAGTGGAGTTAAAATACGCACAGCCCCTTGAAAAAGAAAATCATTTAACACGTCTAGTGGAGCTGACTTACAATACAACCTTACTATAAAATGAAAGACTCTACACTTGTCATTATGTTTGAGGTCCCTAGGGAAAGATTGATCAGTATGCCATCCATGAGCCCTTGGAAGACCTAGCATCATTCAATCAAGTTTAAATGTTGTTAAATAAGGCATACGATAAAACATGTAATGGGAAGTTAATACAAGACTTTTGGGGGATGGCAATGTCTTCAATATGGGACAGAAATCTGAATCCCCCCCCCCCCTCCCCATGAGCCTCCACTGAAATCAAACAATATGAAGTTCTCATGAAAAATAAATATATCTCTTACTGGAAGCAAACCCTTCAACATTTGCAAAAACTTAGTTTTTATTACACATTCAAAAAGAGTTATAGCCTTTCTGCCTACCAAGATCTAACAAGAAAGAACCAATCAAGAAAATCATTAGTAAAACTGAGAATTAGCAGTCATAAACTTCGGATTGAGACAGGTAGATACGACAAAAGACCTCGTGATGAGAGGTCATGTAGTCTCTGCAATTGTAACAAAATTGAAGATGAAATTCATTTTTTACTAGATTGCCCGAGCTATTGTTCGGGAAGAGACAGGTTCTTTTCTAAAATAGAACCTAAAATCCCATTTCTATGACTATTATCACATGAGACCTTATTGTCACATCTAATGAATTGTACTGATTATTTTATAAATATTCAATTAATTTCATTCATCTCGTCATGCTTTGAACAGAGAGACAAACTAGTTACAATGGCTACCTCTCTGAATGGTTAAAAATAAGAAATGGTTGTAATCTCTTTAGGTATTTGAATTAAGTAAGAAATTAATAATTAAATTTTAAGTGGCTTTTGCAATACTGTAATACTTTGTTATAGTCATGCAAATAAGCTTGTTGTTGTTGTTGTTGTTGCTATATATACTGTAGCATTCCAGTTGCAAAAAACTGCACAGTGTTGGCAGGCATCATAACCACTGCTTTTAATATGCTTTTTGGGAGTGGTGTTAAAAAGCCTGATACTCAGCCTCAAGTTTCTGTACTATGGAGGTGGTCACATTATAGAGTTTGCCAAAATTTTGGGACCAAGAGCTATTATTTGTTTAGCGATGTCTGTAAGGAGAAGTTTCAACTGTATTGAATTGAAATCCTTGAACTTTGTTGTGTGATTACATGGGTGGTATATTTTAAAGTGAAATTTGTAATCTTTGCAGTGAATGCTCACAACTTGAGTAGCAATAAAAAAAAAAATTAAAAAGCATACAACGTTAAAGCCTGAAATTTGTTCACCCTTCTATGCAAGTGCTATCTCAACTGGAAAATCACAAATTTCACTTGTGTTGATCTGCAGTGTACATACGTATATATATATATATATATATATATATATATATATATATATATATATAGAATGTATATTAGTGACGGTCAAGTAGCCAACTCCAGTTAAGACTTTTCAGCTTTATTTGCTCAAATAAAGCTGAAAAGTCTTAACTGGAGTTGGCTACTTGACCGTCACTAATATACATTCTGTTTCAATTATTCAAGTTTCCACGATCGCTTCTAGTGATCCTCCGTTACAGACTCTGTGGACAGCATTCTTTGTGGGACCGATTACAAGAAATTCAAATATATATATTTATTATTCAACAAATTGTCACTATGCCCATATATGGTAAGGAAGCCCTCAATATCTGTCATCCGTACATGACAGATATCCTGCGATATACGTAAATGACCATATTTGGAAGTGCACTGCAGATTTTCTTTCATTGTTTGTTTGGCGGCCATTTTGAAAAGCGAGGCAGTTTTAGCAGTGTTCTCCGCAAATTTTAACTCCCTGGAAGAAACTTTCCACGATTAAATGCTCTCAAGAAGTCAACAAGTATTTGCTTCAGCTCACAAAGATATCCAGAGGTTGACTTGGAATTTTCATAGTGGGAACTCAACCAAGAAAATGCTATTGCGAACGAAGCAGCAGACTTGCTCACAGAAAGTTGTAAAGTTGAAAAGATTTTAATTCTCGGTAAGGTAGCAATATATTTTTTTACTTTGTCTTGTCATTTCCAGACATGAGTTTGTAAATAAGTCTTTTTAAGTGAACGGTAGTAAACTTCGATTTCTTGAAGTTCTGTTTTGTGTTTCATTATGTGTTGCTAGCTTTTAGCATTTTCATCATAGGACCATAGTTTTTCTCGTTCTGAAAATGGTAGTCGATGAGAATTTGTTGAATAATAAAACAATTATCCTGCTCAATCTTGCGGAATATCCCCTGATTTAGCCAACTCGGCCTACGGCCTCGTCGGCTAAGTATCAGGTGATATTCCGCGCGATTTCGCAGGATAATTGTTAAATATTTCTAAAATAACTGAGATACTACGCGCGTTCTTATTGGTCGAAAACCTATTGACTATTATTCCGGTAACTGACTCTTAGAAAACTGTAAGGAACTGAGAAATTCTCCTGTCCGACAAAAATGGCCGGCACAGACGAAGAACTGCCGAACTTCAATATTATGTTGGCGTTTGGACTGCCAGTTTCATCCGAAGTCCCCGAGTCTAACAACGAAAACACTGAAAGCAGTAACCAAGAAGGCTCCAACATAAATCATAAAAAGAGAAGATTTGCGGAAATGGAAACGCAACAACTCAACGACATGGTAAACAACTCACAAGCCGCAAAGACCAAACAAGCAACACAGTGGGCGGTTTCAGTTTTTACAGGTTGGTCTTAATAAATGGAACTTATTTTCATTCAACATAATATCTGAACAACATTTCGCGGAAAACAAAACGAACAGGACAGATTTTCTACTCTTAAATTTACAACTTGTCTAATTTATAATGAAAGTCACACGAAGGTGTTGCCGGTGCGAAACTTTAAAACTAAAATAAACTGTAAAATTCTCATTTGTTTGCATTAAACTTTATATCACAAAATTCTCCGCTAATTTCCACTTAATGCTTTGTTTACTGTAGAGTGGAGTAAGCAAAAACAACTTGGAATAACATTGGCAGAAATGTCAATCCAGGAATTAGATGAAAACCTGCGCCAATTTTACGCCGAGGCACGAAACCGCAACGGAGAAAATTACAGCCGGGCGACACTTTTATCTCTGAGAAATGGCATTGAACGATTTCTCAATATGCCTCCAAACAACCGTGGCATTTCCTTCAACAAAGATTCCCGGTTTGTATTATCAAACCAAATGTTGGATGCCAAAATAAAGCAACTGAAGAAAGATGGCTTACAAAACACTACTCATAAACCCCGGTCATAAACCAGCTATCGAGCAAGAAGACCTGGAAAAGCTCAAAAACGGTGAAATTCTTTCACTTACCCAGCCCCTGTCTCTACTTAGAAATGTTTGGTTCCACATTTCTTTGTATTGGTGCCGCCGTGGTTTTGAGGGCCAGCGACGTTTAAAGAAAAGCAGTTTTGTGTTTGGCGAAGATGCGAATGGCGGCCTTTTTGCCACTATGTCGCACGATGAGACGACCAAGAACCACCCAGGTGGAGTTTCTGACGTGGAAAGTTACGAGAAGAACGGCCGCATGTACAAAACCAACAGTCCAACGGATGGATATTCCGCTTTGGAACTTTTTCTTTCCAAGCTGAATCCACAGTGCGAGGCGCTGTTCCAGTATCCGAAAAGAAATTGGCGACCTTCTGACAAGATTTGGTATGAAAATCGACCACTGGGCATCAACAAGCTTTCAACAATGATGAAAGACATCAACTCCGCCGCAGGTCTGTCCCGTGTTTACACAAACCATTCCGTAAGGGCGACACCAATAACCTTGTGGTCGACTGCTGGCTTGACAAACAGAGAAATCATGGCCATATCAGGTCACCGCAACGAATCCAGCCTGAAAAGCTACCACAGCATGCCGTCGGCAAATCAGCTTCGTAAATGCAGCGATGTCCTCGCCTCCGCACTTGGAGACAACGAAACCATACGGGCAGCTGAACAGCGTCAAAATCAGATCGTTGGGTGCGAAAGGCCTCCTCTACAACAGCTGCCAGTTCCTTTGAACAACACCATCTCAGCAACTCAACAAAACACGGTGAACACAAGCTCTGCTTACCGCCAAATGTTCAATTCTTGCACGATTGGAAACGTGCACATCACTTTCAATCGATGAAAGGATGATTACTTTTCTTTCCCCTGAATTGAACTTCAGGAAGCATTTTACCTTTCACAGAATTTTGTTAAGGATTTCGCTGTTAAAGTTGATATGTAAATTCCCTGGTACTTTTTCTGGTTAATCGGCGGCTGATTCTTTCTTCGATGCCCATTCTCAGAGCTACGGTTTACTATATCGCTTATCATGATTGGTTAACACGCGTCACATGATGATTGTTAAGAGAAGACGCAACTTGATCACCATTAAAAACATACTTTCTGAACTCAAAACTTTGTCTTTTTTTCTAGTTATTTCATAAAAGCTGCGGCTCGTGATTTACAAGCTTTTCTCGTGTTCTCCCAACATCCCGCGTGGGTTTATTACACCAGTAAACCAATAGAAAATGCGGTCTATTGCTTAAATAATTAACCACAAAAATACTGGAAATAAGACGTGCCGATATTTCGTCTTTATTAGTAAAAGACTTCGTCAGGGCAACTGATCAAGCTTATTTCTGGAGAAAAGATCTAGACAAATGATGCTTTGGATGGACTATATATGTATTTATATATATATAAAATAACTTACCCTTTTCACAAAGCGGGATTCGAAAACAATCTTACATACATTTGCTTCAGTGCAGCTGTACCAAGCTTTATTAATTAATAAAATTCCTCTTTTATGTCATTGCTCTGGACAGTTATTATATTTCAGCATCCTGACCAGAACTGTAAGCGTTAAGTATGTCACTGTGGCACAGATACATTCCATATAGTTTAGCAGCTTCAGTGGCAGTTTCAGCAATGGTGGGAGTTTCCTTAGCTCCACATTTCCTGAAACATAAAGTTACCTGATGACAAGGGAACTTTCTCTGCCTTAAAATATTTGTACTGAAAATAATATTTTTGTCTTTAAAAAACAGCTCAAAGACCTAACAAAATTTTATAATTCTTGTAAACAGCTGTTACTCTTGTTTTGTAATCGAAAGAGATATTATAACTGTTATGAGAATATAACAAAATACAGTGTAATAATGAGGATACTTTGATCATAACTTCTTCTAGAATTCTTAATGAATTCAGTTATCATGGACAATATTCATTGTACTTCGAATTACTCATTAGTTTCTATCACTGTTGCCTGACCACTATTGGCAAATAAAGGTGTACGTTATTTGGTCACATACTCAAGTAAAATAAGCGTTCATGTATTAAAAAAGTGAACAATATGCACAAAGAAAAAAAATCCTAACAACTATATACACAGGAAACTTTTCGTAATCCCCAGTTTGTGAATAAAGTGGAGGGACAGGGTTTTCACTGTGTTTTCTTTGTGAATTTCCCAGACTGGGCAAATGATACCAGACCCATTCCTGGGACAGGAATATCCCAATTATTTCCATGTCATGGGAATTTAATGTCCCAATATTTTACCAGACATGGGAATTTATTGTCCTAGTATTTTCCTAAACATGGGAATTAAATGTCCCAGTAATTTCCCTTGCATGGGTATTTAATGTCCCAATAAATTCCTTGTCTTGGGATTTTAATGTCCCTATAATTTCCCTGGCATGGGATTTTATTGTCCCTATAATTTCCCTGGCATGGGATTTTATTGTCCCATCGATTTCCCTGACATGGGAATGAAATGCCCCATTAATTTCCCTGTCATGGGAATTAAATATCCCATTAATTTCCCTGACATGGGAACTAAATGTGCCATTAATTTCCCTGACATGGGTATTACAAAATTAATGTCCTATTTATCTCCCTGTCATGGGTATTACACTCAAACGAAGAAAACCGTGAACGCTGAAAATATTCCTGGAATGTGTGTTTTGACCAATCGCGCGCGAGACCTTGTAACCGCAGAAAACGAACGGGTTTCTCAGTCACGGAATCGAGTTGGTTCTCGAATTGTTTTGAAAGGCCTCAAGATTTAATCTTCATCTTTATCTTACAGGAATTGAAATTACTATTCCTTTCTATCTGAGAGCCACATGCACTACGCAAGCGAAAATATGTTTGAGCGCTTTTGGAGAATAAAATTTTTCGACATGGCGGCCCAACGATTAGTGGTTCCGGCATTTCAAATAAAAGCAACTCAAGCGGCAGTTGTTTCACCTTGATGTAAAAATTGCAATGTCCTCCCTTAAAATTCGCCCAAAGCTGCTATTATTTCTGATAGCACAGCTGACTCGATTTATTTAGGCCGAAATTGTTAAATCTTGAGGTCTTTCGAAACAAATTGAGAACCAAATCCTTTCCGTGACTGAGCAACCCATTCGTTTTCTGCGGTTACAAGGTATCGCACGTGATTGGTCAAAACACAATGAACATTCCAGAAATATTTTCAGTGTTCACGGTTTTCTTCGTTTGAGTGTAAATGTCCCACTAATTTCCCTGTAATGGGTATTTAATGTCCCATTAATTTCCCTAACATAGATACTTAATCTCCCAAAAATTCCCCTGGTGTTTGGTTTTAACATTTCTCTAATGTGGGTTTTCACTTGTCCTGAAATGGGCTCTTTTTGTCCTAGCCATATGCATTTCCCCTTGTTGTTTTAGTTGATCATTCTGTAATTGCATATGCACAGAAACTAGAACTGATTCACATTAATTTTCACCAACAATTGCATCAATATTAAATTTTTATTTATTATAATTTGGCTCTCTTATAATGTACATGTCAGCGCCTTAACTATGGCATGAATGTTCTTGCCAACAAACTCAAAGTGGCCAAAACAAAATTCTAAAAAACAATTCCGTGTCCTGTAATATATACAGTATCTAGGTGACTCAAATTAACAGAAACAATGTCAACAGTTTGGAAGACACAGTATACATTTGAAGTCCACAACAGTCTAAAAAGCAATTTCTTTGAATACAGTTATATCCTCCTTATTCTTCCCTTCTCCTTTCAGCCTGCAATACTCATTGCATACCAACTTTTTAACTAGTACGTCCATTAACTCCGTGGGCTTTAAACCAGTTATCATCTTTTGCTGCACAGCAAACTTTGTTTTAAGGATGTGAATAATATCATCTGTCTTTAAAACTTTACCAAACACACCCTTTACAATGGCTTGGTTCATTGCCAGGTTTGATTGCCAAGTTTGTTCATCTTGACTCACAACATTAAATTTTGATTCAGGTTGAGTAGAAGGGGGTGATTCATGATCACTACTTGCACTGTAATCATCTTCATCAACAGTTTCAGTATCACTGCCCTCAACAGAGCTGTCTTCTGCAGATGAACTTGCACTACTTGGAGTCAATTCTCCACTGACAGACTGGAAAATAAAATACAGTTTACTTAATCTCCATTAACAAACAATGAATTATATGCCACTGTAACTATAGTAACTGGAGTGAACAGCCCAGGCTCTCCCAAGTTCCATGAACGAAATTAAATTATTGCAGTCTATAATACTTACAACATTGAACAATTGGCTTCTTTGGATAGTTCAAAATTAAGCTGGGGATTTACATTGTAACTTAAATTGACTAGATAAACTTAACACTGTACCATTTTTTGCATGCTTATAGGACTAAACAGTTAAAAGAGAATTAACACTGAGCAGGACCACTTACTGTTTCACTTGCCAAGGGCAATTTTTCAATATCATCCAATTTTATGACAAAAAAATTCCAAAAGGTGCCTTACACAATAGCAAGGTCAAGAGCTCCATTTCCCTCTCCTAACTGCAGATGACACTCTTGTGAAGCCCAGTTGAAATCTTAAACAGCTAGTTATACACAGGAAGGGCAAAGGTTGGAGTTCCCAGTCACATTTATTTATGTGGTATAGCCAGCACAGATTAACTTAATAATAATAATTTTTTTATTATATTTAAAATCAAGAAATAACATAAGAGAGACATACTTGTTGCACTTTTTGCTTCTTTGTCTTCTTTTTTTTCACCACCAACTCAGATTCACACTGAAAATATTTCAAATGAAAAGTTGACAAAAATGTCCAAAACGTGCCTTACACAATAGCAAGATAAAGAACTTTATTTGCCCTTGACAACTGCAGATCTTGTCAAACCCAGTTGAAAGCTAATTAAAAAAATTATACAGAGGAAGAGCCTTGTCGCTTCATTATCCTAGCGTTTCCCATTGGTCCAAGGTTTTGTAATACCGCTGATCACCAAGTCAAAAAATCGTGGAGCTCTGGGAACGAGAACGAGTTAAAAAAAGTGGCGGCGAAGTTTACGGAAACCTACTAGATTCTGAGCCCATTCACCCCGTCCACGCCTGGACTAGAGATGAAGTTTCCTCTTGCTATTGCTCTGAGAAGTCTTATAGACATGTAACCTGCCGATTGCAAAGCTCTAAGTATTGATAGGGACATGAATTTGACATACTCTTCTTTGTAAAGAAGCGCCACCATCCAGGTAGATTTCAACGAGAGACACTTGGAAGAACAGCTGTTAACAAAGTTTCTTTGGATACCGTAACTGGAGTTGCACCGGGTCAGTGGATCAATACAAACTGTTGGCAGAAGACTATCTGATCTTGTCTTAAAACATTCAGAAATGCAGAGACACTGTATTGAAAGGGTCTGAGAATAATCTTGTGCATGTGCAGGTACATGTACAGTGTATGTGACTTAAGGACGGTGCCTCTCAATACAGATGTATTTTTGCAAAGGTTATGACTACGGGGAAAAGTAGATCTTAGCAAGGGTCATTGGAATCCAAAAAGAAAAATGTTGGTAACCATGATAATTAAGCAACCATAATTCCAAAAAAGGGCTAAAATACAAAGAATGTATGGCAATTTCATTCCAAATTTAAGCTCAATTATCTCTGAAAAATGCATGGTTACCCCCAATTTTCTTTTTTGATTCTGATAGCCCTTGCTAAGATCTACTTTTTCCACATAGCCATAAGCCACACAAAAATATTGTTGTATAGTGGGCAAATTCTTTAAGAAACTTCAATATCCCGAGATGCACAGAACGTATGCACAGTAACAAATACAGGCACCGTCTCCCTTAATTAATTAGCATGTGTAGCATGTGTACTGATGCATATATCTAGAAAGACATCTTCCTCAATGATCTTGATAACTTGTTCAATGCATTCAATCCCAAGCTAATCCTAATGATTGCCCCATATTCTTTTACTTGAGAATTTTAGAGTTCATTAAAGCACTGCCCTAGTCTGGCTATCTGGCTGGTTATTATTGTCTTCTCTGAACTTGAAATTGATATACCTGTCAGGAGAAATCTTGGGCTTGCTTCATGCAATCAATAATGCCTGGCTTTCTCAGGTTATTTCTACAGGGTAAATTAAACCAGATACTGATTTCTTTTGGATTGTAGACTGTACTGTTCTTAAATTGCTATTTTGGATTATTGTTTGTTTGCCCAGGCTTTCAAACAAATGAAATGATATGAGGTAGAGAATCACTGAAGAATCTGTTGTAGAGTTTCAACCAAATACTGTAAAGTGAGTGTCATAAATTTGGGGTCATGTTGACCTGAGGTTTATAGAGTTTTTGAGTTCAAAACAGAAATGGAAATTACCTTTTTCTCCTTTGGATAATAAATAATAGTGTTACTACAGGAGCTATGCCACATTACTCAACCTAAAAAGCAATAAATTAGCCTAGTAATTTTTTCAAATTGATCATTTTGAAATTATTATTTGTCCCAATCTTCTCTTGTGCTAACCTTCCTTGTTGCTTTTCTATCCATCGTATAAGCACAAGTTATCTCAGCTGTACATATAACGATAACATGAGATTAACTTCCCCATTTTATGTGCATGGGGAAGTGTTCACATGTAGGGAAATATTCCCATTGTATTCCCAACTTTCAGAACAACTGAGAAAAGTAAATCCCATTTTATTCCTTTAAGAAAAACACGGTTTATATCCCCTTTTTATTCTCAACTTTAAGAATAACATGGGAGAATATTCCCATTTTGTAACCAAATGGAAACAACAGGAGAAACTATTCCCACACCATTGACAATGCTGAGAACAACAGATGGGGTATTTCCATATTCACAACACTGACAATAACAAGGGGATTAATTCTCATTTTACTCCTAACTATGCGAATAACAGACGTTGGGAACAACTGAGGGGGGGGGGGGGGGATTCCCATATTATTGACAATGCTGTGAAAAAAAGGGAATATATCCCCATTCTACTCCCAATGTGGGGAACAACAGGAGCGAAGTATTCCCACGTTAACCACACCTATGAGAATAACATGGGAATATATCCCCATTTTATTCCCAACGTTGAGAATAGCATGAGAATACATCCCCATTTTATTGCCAATGTTGGGAACAACAGTGGGGGAGTATTCCCATGTTAAACACAACTCTGAGAATAGCATGGGAATATATCCCCATTTTATTCCCAATGTTGGGAACAACAGAGGGTGAGTATTCCCATATTATTGACAATGTTGTGAAAAAGATGGGAATATATCCCCATTTTACTCCCAATGGTGGGAAAATCAGGGGTGAAGTATTCCCATGTTAAACACAATTCTGAGAATGACATGGGAATACATCCCCATTTTATTTCCAACATTGAGAATAGCATGGGAATATATACCCATTTTACTCCCAGTGTTGGGAACAACAAGGGGGAGTATTCGCATATTATTCACAATGTTGAGAATATAACGGGAATAAATCCCCATTCTTCTCCCAATGTTGAGAATAAAATGGGAATGTATCCCCATGTTATTTCCAAGTTTGGGAATAACATGGGAATACATCCCCATGTTATTTCCAACTTTGGGAGTAATATGGGGAAATAATCAGATTTTATTCCCACCTTTGGGAATAACATGGGAAAGCATTCAGAAAATTTTCCCACTTTTGGGATGCTGAAGAAAGTAAAACCTTTTCCCCAGAAAAATCATATTTATGGAAAGTTGGGAGACATCCACTTCCCAATATTTTCCCATAGAAGGAATTTCATGTCCCAGGTTTTTCACAATAATGGGCCCATGTTATTCCCAAATGAGAATCTTAAAAAGTTTCCTGTGATATAAATATAGTTGAGATTTACTTAACAATTGTTAGTAAAAGAAATTGATTACTTGTCTGACTGTCTGCATATCGGAAAATTTCTTAACGCACTTAAATGTTTCCTTACCGTGGAGGAATTTCAAAAGGATTTTGGCTTCGCGGAGTTCTTTGTTGGTTTTTGGCTTGCTGTGCACTATAGGAAAGTGATGGCCTAGGCCCTCCTCCTCTTTGTAGAAAGAAATGCCAATCTTTCCCTTACAAAATAGGTGTGTACACGGTCCTTTCTCTGTAAAAACGCGAGGTGGACCGCTCGAGAACTATGATTAAACGGGTTGTAATCTCGTCCATAGATTAACGTCCGCCATTTTGAATGCAAGAGCTGGCAGGCGTTCCCGTTTTGCATCCTTCCCAGGACGCCCCGCGCTCCATGAACCGGAGCGAACGTGTGCGAAGCTTCACTTGTTTTCTTCTTTTTCTTCTTATTGGAAATATTTGTGGTCGTCTGGTGATGGAAGGGCATCGTTAAGCCTGGAAATCTGCAAATCACTAGCATCCCTCAAAGAAGCGAGGCATGTTTTGCTTTTCGACTGATAAATAGTGCTTTTTCAGCGCTCGTGTTGACAGTTTACAGTCGGAGGCAAGCCGAGCCAGACGGAAGTCTATTATCACCTCTTCTCTTCAATCGGTATCGCTCTAACAATGGTACCAACGTGAGTTGTGGCTCATTTGCCAAACCGTGCGGTGGTCAAAGTTTTGAAATGAAGAGGTGCTTTTAGACTTATGATATTTTCGAATTAATCGGTAGTATGGGGTCCTCCGCACAAAATTTGAAAAACTATCCCATAATGCAATGCGATATAGCGCAAAGCAATGCACAGGATAACCTGCGATCAGGCTCTATTTTCGTTTCGCTCGGTGAAACATTCAGGCGGGACGGGCGAAACGAAAAATAGGGCCTGATACAATTCTTCTACGGAACGTCTGCCGCCCACTTTTTTTGATTGATTGACGTTCAACAAAACAGCCAATCAAAATTTCTTGTGCTTGAATCCTCGGTATGCAAATTTCCCAGAAGAGCAATTCGCAGAAAGTCACGTAAATGTCGGCAAAATAAGAAAATCATAGGCTACGATATATCTTCCAGCCACAAGTACTCAAATTTACACGATTGCTAACTTGAAGGTTCCGGTACTGTACATGGTTGCTCTGTCTGAGCTGAAACTGAATGAAATGAATGAAAATTCAAAACACGACGACGTTGTCATGTACCAAAATATGCTGCATGCTTCAATCATTTCCCATTTCAGGTGGTATCCGCAAATATTCTCTTCCCATTTGTCACCGATTTTCTGCGGAAAAACCTTGGGCAATTAAGAGAAATACCTTCAGTTTCATTCTTTAGAATAAAGATATAAATAAAACCGTTTATAAGCAAAGGAGTATTTTGTAAATTAAATCGAGAAGTGATAAATATTGGAAATTAGCAGCGAATTTTATCTCTAAGCAGCAGCGAATTTTAAAACGAAGAACGTTTATTATAAAACTAGTCAGATCCTTTGATGTCAATGTCAGAGATCAATAAAACGACATAAGTATTAAACAATGAATGAATAAACTGAAAATCGTTATTGCGACTTGATTGCGGTTCTCGCCAAACATAAGTTTACCGTTAAGTTTACCGAATTATCGGTTGACTTTTTGATCATTCTTGGCGAAAGATACTTGCTCGTCTGCTGTTTGTTTTGTTTCGTAAAACGCGGAAACAGCCACTACTCTATTCATGTTATCAATACTAGTTGAAGCCGTCAAATGAAAATTCCGCGACACGATGCGATACAACGGAATACATACTTCACTGTTGCTGTACTTCTCTGCTCCAGGTGAGAGACAGCTTGCGTCAAACTGAACGCCATTCTCAGGAGAGAAAGAAATGGTGACAATTCTCCTAGAACGACGAGAATTTATTAGAGCAACACATTTTACTTCGGCAGACTTGTTCCTTGGTTCTTCCTTGGCGATAGCGGTGGGATCGAAATTACTTCCGTTGACAGCTCTATTGTTAAAGGGCCAATCAGATTCCGAGATTCCCGCTGCCAAAATTTGGCCGCCGACACGAACTCTTGTGAGAGATTGTATCAGGCCCTATTTTAGCGAGCCACCAACATAAGAGAATATGAGAGCGATGCTAAAATTCGGCCTGATCGCAGGTTATGCACAGCAAAAATCGAAAAACGGCTACCGTTTTAGCGTTTCAGGCTGGTCAACTTCTATAGAATAAACATTTATTAGCCCTCTGCGAGGATACGTAAGCGGTTAATGGATAGCTCGATCGATGCTGCGTGACTAACTTGTTACTTTGCTGAGGAGCGAATCCAACCGAAGGACTCATACTTTTGCACAAAAGGAATTTTTTTCGGATGGTCCCAGAGGGATTGAATGCATTTGGGACCTTTGTGCATGCAGCTGAGAGCGCCAGTTAGCTTTTTTAGCCTCTGGGAAGGCCCAAAATGGGGTTTTTTCCCTAAGGATCGCACATATCGCGCCATTCTACACAATAAACTTTTTTTTCTGATAGCCCCGAGGGATTTGCATTATTATTGGGCCAGTGCGCAGCCTTGCGCAGCCTTGCGCAGTTAACAACACCTTTTTTAGCCTCTGGGAATGCCCCAAAATGGGGTTTTTTCCCTAAGGATCGCACATATCGCGCCTTCTTTGTGCTTTTGCACAAATGGAATTTTTTTCGGATGGTCCCAGAGGGATTGAATGCATTTGGGACCTTTGTGCATGCAGCTGAGAGCGCCAGTTAGCCTTTTTAGCCTCTGGGAAGGCCCAAAATGGGGTTTTTTCCCTAAGGATCGCACATATCGCGCCTTTCTACACAATAAACTTTTTTTTCTGATAGCCCCGAGGGATTTGCATTATTATTGGGCCAGTGCGCAGCCTTGCGCAGCCTTGCGCAGTTAACAACACCTTTTTTAGCCTCTGGGAATGCCCCAAAATGGGGTTTTTTCCCTAAGGATCGCACGTATCGCGCCTTCTTTGTGCTTTTGCACAAATGGAATTTTTTTCGGATGGTCCCAGAGGGATTGAATGCATTTGGGACCTTTGTGCATGCAGCTGAGAGCGCCAATTAGCTTTTTTCTGCTTTTGGGGGCTAATTCAAGCCCTGAAAAAGTGCAGCACATTTTAGTATCGCCAAATTCGATAAAAATAGTGCCAAATGGAATGTTTTTTGGTGCCGCAACGGGATCTAAGGTGCTTTTGTGCTGGGGCCGTTGCACCAAAACCAGCACTTTTTTGAGGGACCCACCCCACCCCTCTCAAAACTGAAATTCCCACCTTATGGACAAAATCGCAGACTTTCTACACAATAAACTTTTTTTTCTGATAGCCCCGAGGGATTTGCATTATTATTGGGCCAGTGCGCAGCCTTGCGCAGCCTTGCGCAGTTAACAACACCTTTTTTAGCCTCTGGGAATGCCCCAAAATGGGGTTTTTTCCCTAAGGATCGCACATATCGCGCCTTCTTTGTGCTTTTGCACAAATGGAATTTTTTTCGGATGGTCCCAGAGGGATTGAATGCATTTGGGACCTTTGTGCATGCAGCTGAGAGCGCCAGTTAGCCTTTTTAGCCTCTGGGAAGGCCCAAAATGGGGTTTTTTCCCTAAGGATCGCACATATCGCGCCTTTCTACACAATAAACTTTTTTTTCTGATAGCCCCGAGGGATTTGCATTATTATTGGGCCAGTGCGCAGCCTTGCGCAGCCTTGCGCAGTTAACAACACCTTTTTTAGCCTCTGGGAATGCCCCAAAATGGGGTTTTTTCCCTAAGGATCGCACGTATCGCGCCTTCTTTGTGCTTTTGCACAAATGGAATTTTTTTCGGATGGTCCCAGAGGGATTGAATGCATTTGGGACCTTTGTGCATGCAGCTGAGAGCGCCAATTAGCTTTTTTCTGCTTTTGGGGGCTAATTCAAGCCCTGAAAAAGTGCAGCACATTTTAGTATCGCCAAATTCGATAAAAATAGTGCCAAATGGAATGTTTTTTGGTGCCGCAACGGGATCTAAGGTGCTTTTGTGCTGGGGCCGTTGCACCAAAACCAGCACTTTTTTGAGGGACCCACCCCACCCCTCTCAAAACTGAAATTCCCACCTTATGGACAAAATCGCAGACTTTCTACACAATAAACTTTTTTTTCTGATAGCCCCGAGGGATTTGCATTATTATTGGGCCAGTGCGCAGCCTTGCGCAGCCTTGCGCAGTTAACAACACCTTTTTTAGCCTCTGGGAATGCCCCAAAATGGGGTTTTTTCCCTAAGGATCGCACATATCGCGCCTTCTTTGTGCTTTTGCACAAATGGAATTTTTTTCGGATGGTCCCAGAGGGATTGAATGCATTTGGGACCTTTGTGCATGCAGCTGAGAGCGCCAGTTAGCCTTTTTAGCCTCTGGGAAGGCCCAAAATGGGGTTTTTTCCCTAAGGATCGCACATATCGCGCCTTTCTACACAATAAACTTTTTTTTCTGATAGCCCCGAGGGATTTGCATTATTATTGGGCCAGTGCGCAGCCTTGCGCAGCCTTGCGCAGTTAACAACACCTTTTTTAGCCTCTGGGAATGCCCCAAAATGGGGTTTTTTCCCTAAGGATCGCACGTATCGCGCCTTCTTTGTGCTTTTGCACAAATGGAATTTTTTTCGGATGGTCCCAGAGGGATTGAATGCATTTGGGACCTTTGTGCATGCAGCTGAGAGCGCCAATTAGCTTTTTTCTGCTTTTGGGGGCTAATTCAAGCCCTGAAAAAGTGCAGCACATTTTAGTATCGCCAAATTCGATAAAAATAGTGCCAAATGGAATGTTTTTTGGTGCCGCAACGGGATCTAAGGTGCTTTTGTGCTGGGGCCGTTGCACCAAAACCAGCACTTTTTTGAGGGACCCACCCCACCCCTCTCAAAACTGAAATTCCCACCTTATGGACAAAATCGCAGACTTTCTACACAATAAACTTTTTTTTCTGATAGCCCCGAGGGATTTGCATTATTATTGGGCCAGTGCGCAGCCTTGCGCAGCCTTGCGCAGTTAACAACACCTTTTTTAGCCTCTGGGAATGCCCCAAAATGGGGTTTTTTCCCTAAGGATCGCACATATCGCGCCTTCTTTGTGCTTTTGCACAAATGGAATTTTTTTCGGATGGTCCCAGAGGGATTGAATGCATTTGGGACCTTTGTGCATGCAGCTGAGAGCGCCAGTTAGCCTTTTTAGCCTCTGGGAAGGCCCAAAATGGGGTTTTTTCCCTAAGGATCGCACATATCGCGCCTTTCTACACAATAAACTTTTTTTTCTGATAGCCCCGAGGGATTTGCATTATTATTGGGCCAGTGCGCAGCCTTGCGCAGCCTTGCGCAGTTAACAACACCTTTTTTAGCCTCTGGGAATGCCCCAAAATGGGGTTTTTTCCCTAAGGATCGCACGTATCGCGCCTTCTTTGTGCTTTTGCACAAATGGAATTTTTTTCGGATGGTCCCAGAGGGATTGAATGCATTTGGGACCTTTGTGCATGCAGCTGAGAGCGCCAATTAGCTTTTTTCTGCTTTTGGGGGCTAATTCAAGCCCTGAAAAAGTGCAGCACATTTTAGTATCGCCAAATTCGATAAAAATAGTGCCAAATGGAATGTTTTTTGGTGCCGCAACGGGATCTAAGGTGCTTTTGTGCTGGGGCCGTTGCACCAAAACCAGCACTTTTTTGAGGGACCCACCCCACCCCTCTCAAAACTGAAATTCCCACCTTATGGACAAAATCGCAGACTTTCTACACAATAAACTTTTTTTTCTGATAGCCCCGAGGGATTTGCATTATTATTGGGCCAGTGCGCAGCCTTGCGCAGCCTTGCGCAGTTAACAACACCTTTTTTAGCCTCTGGGAATGCCCCAAAATGGGGTTTTTTCCCTAAGGATCGCACATATCGCGCCTTCTTTGTGCTTTTGCACAAATGGAATTTTTTTCGGATGGTCCCAGAGGGATTGAATGCATTTGGGACCTTTGTGCATGCAGCTGAGAGCGCCAGTTAGCCTTTTTAGCCTCTGGGAAGGCCCAAAATGGGGTTTTTTCCCTAAGGATCGCACATATCGCGCCTTTCTACACAATAAACTTTTTTTTCTGATAGCCCCGAGGGATTTGCATTATTATTGGGCCAGTGCGCAGCCTTGCGCAGCCTTGCGCAGTTAACAACACCTTTTTTAGCCTCTGGGAATGCCCCAAAATGGGGTTTTTTCCCTAAGGATCGCACGTATCGCGCCTTCTTTGTGCTTTTGCACAAATGGAATTTTTTTCGGATGGTCCCAGAGGGATTGAATGCATTTGGGACCTTTGTGCATGCAGCTGAGAGCGCCAATTAGCTTTTTTCTGCTTTTGGGGGCTAATTCAAGCCCTGAAAAAGTGCAGCACATTTTAGTATCGCCAAATTCGATAAAAATAGTGCCAAATGGAATGTTTTTTGGTGCCGCAACGGGATCTAAGGTGCTTTTGTGCTGGGGCCGTTGCACCAAAACCAGCACTTTTTTGAGGGACCCACCCCACCCCTCTCAAAACTGAAATTCCCACCTTATGGACAAAATCGCAGACTTTCTACACAATAAACTTTTTTTTCTGATAGCCCCGAGGGATTTGCATTATTATTGGGCCAGTGCGCAGCCTTGCGCAGCCTTGCGCAGTTAACAACACCTTTTTTAGCCTCTGGGAATGCCCCAAAATGGGGTTTTTTCCCTAAGGATCGCACGTATCGCGCCTTCTTTGTGCTTTTGCACAAATGGAATTTTTTTCGGATGGTCCCAGAGGGATTGAATGCATTTGGGACCTTTGTGCATGCAGCTGAGAGCGCCAGTTAGCCTTTTTAGCCTCTGGGAAGGCCCAAAATGGGGTTTTTTCCCTAAGGATCGCACATATCGCGCCTTTCTACACAATAAACTTTTTTTTCTGATAGCCCCGAGGGATTTGCATTATTATTGGGCCAGTGCGCAGCCTTGCGCAGCCTTGCGCAGTTAACAACACCTTTTTTAGCCTCTGGGAATGCCCCAAAATGGGGTTTTTTCCCTAAGGATCGCACGTATCGCGCCTTCTTTGTGCTTTTGCACAAATGGAATTTTTTTCGGATGGTCCCAGAGGGATTGAATGCATTTGGGACCTTTGTGCATGCAGCTGAGAGCGCCAATTAGCTTTTTTCTGCTTTTGGGGGCTAATTCAAGCCCTGAAAAAGTGCAGCACATTTTAGTATCGCCAAATTCGATAAAAATAGTGCCAAATGGAATGTTTTTTGGTGCCGCAACGGGATCTAAGGTGCTTTTGTGCTGGGGCCGTTGCACCAAAACCAGCACTTTTTTGAGGGACCCACCCCACCCCTCTCAAAACTGAAATTCCCACCTTATGGACAAAATCGCAGACTTTCTACACAATAAACTTTTTTTTCTGATAGCCCCGAGGGATTTGCATTATTATTGGGCCAGTGCGCAGCCTTGCGCAGCCTTGCGCAGTTAACAACACCTTTTTTAGCCTCTGGGAATGCCCCAAAATGGGGTTTTTTCCCTAAGGATCGCACATATCGCGCCTTCTTTGTGCTTTTGCACAAATGGAATTTTTTTCGGATGGTCCCAGAGGGATTGAATGCATTTGGGACCTTTGTGCATGCAGCTGAGAGCGCCAGTTAGCCTTTTTAGCCTCTGGGAAGGCCCAAAATGGGGTTTTTTCCCTAAGGATCGCACATATCGCGCCTTTCTACACAATAAACTTTTTTTTCTGATAGCCCCGAGGGATTTGCATTATTATTGGGCCAGTGCGCAGCCTTGCGCAGCCTTGCGCAGTTAACAACACCTTTTTTAGCCTCTGGGAATGCCCCAAAATGGGGTTTTTTCCCTAAGGATCGCACGTATCGCGCCTTCTTTGTGCTTTTGCACAAATGGAATTTTTTTCGGATGGTCCCAGAGGGATTGAATGCATTTGGGACCTTTGTGCATGCAGCTGAGAGCGCCAATTAGCTTTTTTCTGCTTTTGGGGGCTAATTCAAGCCCTGAAAAAGTGCAGCACATTTTAGTATCGCCAAATTCGATAAAAATAGTGCCAAATGGAATGTTTTTTGGTGCCGCAACGGGATCTAAGGTGCTTTTGTGCTGGGGCCGTTGCACCAAAACCAGCACTTTTTTGAGGGACCCACCCCACCCCTCTCAAAACTGAAATTCCCACCTTATGGACAAAATCGCAGACTTTCTACACAATAAACTTTTTTTTCTGATAGCCCCGAGGGATTTGCATTATTATTGGGCCAGTGCGCAGCCTTGCGCAGCCTTGCGCAGTTAACAACACCTTTTTTAGCCTCTGGGAATGCCCCAAAATGGGGTTTTTTCCCTAAGGATCGCACGTATCGCGCCTTCTTTGTGCTTTTGCACAAATGGAATTTTTTTCGGATGGTCCCAGAGGGATTGAATGCATTTGGGACCTTTGTGCATGCAGCTGAGAGCGCCAGTTAGCCTTTTTAGCCTCTGGGAAGGCCCAAAATGGGGTTTTTTCCCTAAGGATCGCACATATCGCGCCTTTCTACACAATAAACTTTTTTTTCTGATAGCCCCGAGGGATTTGCATTATTATTGGGCCAGTGCGAAGCCTTGCGCAGCCTTGCGCAGTTAACAACACCTTTTTTAGCCTCTGGGAATGCCCCAAAATGGGGTTTTTTCCCTAAGGATCGCACGTATCGCGCCTTCTTTGTGCTTTTGCACAAATGGAATTTTTTTCGGATGGTCCCAGAGGGATTGAATGCATTTGGGACCTTTGTGCATGCAGCTGAGAGCGCCAATTAGCTTTTTTCTGCTTTTGGGGGCTAATTCAAGCCCTGAAAAAGTGCAGCACATTTTAGTATCGCCAAATTCGATAAAAATAGTGCCAAATGGAATGTTTTTTGGTGCCGCAACGGGATCTAAGGTGCTTTTGTGCTGGGGCCGTTGCACCAAAACCAGCACTTTTTTGAGGGACCCACCCCACCCCTCTCAAAACTGAAATTCCCACCTTATGGACAAAATCGCAGACTTTCTACACAATAAACTTTTTTTTCTGATAGCCCCGAGGGATTTGCATTATTATTGGGCCAGTGCGCAGCCTTGCGCAGCCTTGCGCAGTTAACAACACCTTTTTTAGCCTCTGGGAATGCCCCAAAATGGGGTTTTTTCCCTAAGGATCGCACATATCGCGCCTTCTTTGTGCTTTTGCACAAATGGAATTTTTTTCGGATGGTCCCAGAGGGATTGAATGCATTTGGGACCTTTGTGCATGCAGCTGAGAGCGCCAGTTAGCCTTTTTAGCCTCTGGGAAGGCCCAAAATGGGGTTTTTTTCCTAAGGATCGCACATATCGCGCCTTTCTACACAATAAACTTTTTTTTCTGATAGCCCCGAGGGATTTGCATTATTATTGGGCCAGTGCGCAGCCTTGCGCAGCCTTGCGCAGTTAACAACACCTTTTTTAGCCTCTGGGAATGCCCCAAAATGGGGTTTTTTCCCTAAGGATCGCACGTATCGCGCCTTCTTTGTGCTTTTGCACAAATGGAATTTTTTTCGGATGGTCCCAGAGGGATTGAATGCATTTGGGACCTTTGTGCATGCAGCTGAGAGCGCCAATTAGCTTTTTTCTGCTTTTGGGGGCTAATTCAAGCCCTGAAAAAGTGCAGCACATTTTAGTATCGCCAAATTCGATAAAAATAGTGCCAAATGGAATGTTTTTTGGTGCCGCAACGGGATCTAAGGTGCTTTTGTGCTGGGGCCGTTGCACCAAAACCAGCACTTTTTTGAGGGACCCACCCCACCCCTCTCAAAACTGAAATTCCCACCTTATGGACAAAATCGCAGACTTTCTACACAATAAACTTTTTTTTCTGATAGCCCCGAGGGATTTGCATTATTATTGGGCCAGTGCGCAGCCTTGCGCAGCCTTGCGCAGTTAACAACACCTTTTTTAGCCTCTGGGAATGCCCCAAAATGGGGTTTTTTCCCTAAGGATCGCACGTATCGCGCCTTCTTTGTGCTTTTGCACAAATGGAATTTTTTTCGGATGGTCCCAGAGGGATTGAATGCATTTGGGACCTTTGTGCATGCAGCTGAGAGCGCCAGTTAGCCTTTTTAGCCTCTGGGAAGGCCCAAAATGGGGTTTTTTCCCTAAGGATCGCACATATCGCGCCTTTCTACACAATAAACTTTTTTTTCTGATAGCCCCGAGGGATTTGCATTATTATTGGGCCAGTGCGCAGCCTTGCGCAGCCTTGCGCAGTTAACAACACCTTTTTTAGCCTCTGGGAATGCCCCAAAATGGGGTTTTTTCCCTAAGGATCGCACGTATCGCGCCTTCTTTGTGCTTTTGCACAAATGGAATTTTTTTCGGATGGTCCCAGAGGGATTGAATGCATTTGGGACCTTTGTGCATGCAGCTGAGAGCGCCAATTAGCTTTTTTCTGCTTTTGGGGGCTAATTCAAGCCCTGAAAAAGTGCAGCACATTTTAGTATCGCCAAATTCGATAAAAATAGTGCCAAATGGAATGTTTTTTGGTGCCGCAACGGGATCTAAGGTGCTTTTGTGCTGGGGCCGTTGCACCAAAACCAGCACTTTTTTGAGGGACCCACCCCACCCCTCTCAAAACTGAAATTCCCACCTTATGGACAAAATCGCAGACTTTCTACACAATAAACTTTTTTTTCTGATAGCCCCGAGGGATTTGCATTATTATTGGGCCAGTGCGCAGCCTTGCGCAGCCTTGCGCAGTTAACAACACCTTTTTTAGCCTCTGGGAATGCCCCAAAATGGGGTTTTTTCCCTAAGGATCGCACATATCGCGCCTTCTTTGTGCTTTTGCACAAATGGAATTTTTTTCGGATGGTCCCAGAGGGATTGAATGCATTTGGGACCTTTGTGCATGCAGCTGAGAGCGCCAGTTAGCCTTTTTAGCCTCTGGGAAGGCCCAAAATGGGGTTTTTTCCCTAAGGATCGCACATATCGCGCCTTTCTACACAATAAACTTTTTTTTCTGATAGCCCCGAGGGATTTGCATTATTATTGGGCCAGTGCGCAGCCTTGCGCAGCCTTGCGCAGTTAACAACACCTTTTTTAGCCTCTGGGAATGCCCCAAAATGGGGTTTTTTCCCTAAGGATCGCACGTATCGCGCCTTCTTTGTGCTTTTGCACAAATGGAATTTTTTTCGGATGGTCCCAGAGGGATTGAATGCATTTGGGACCTTTGTGCATGCAGCTGAGAGCGCCAATTAGCTTTTTTCTGCTTTTGGGGGCTAATTCAAGCCCTGAAAAAGTGCAGCACATTTTAGTATCGCCAAATTCGATAAAAATAGTGCCAAACGGAATGTTTTTTGGTGCCGCAACGGGATCTAAGGTGCTTTTGTGCTGGGGCCGTTGCACCAAAACCAGCACTTTTTTGAGGGACCCACCCCACCCCTCTCAAAACTGAAATTCCCACCTTATGGACAAAATCGCAGACTTTCTACACAATAAACTTTTTTTTCTGATAGCCCCGAGGGATTTGCATTATTATTGGGCCAGTGCGCAGCCTTGCGCAGCCTTGCGCAGTTAACAACACCTTTTTTAGCCTCTGGGAATGCCCCAAAATGGGGTTTTTTCCCTAAGGATCGCACGTATCGCGCCTTCTTTGTGCTTTTGCACAAATGGAATTTTTTTCGGATGGTCCCAGAGGGATTGAATGCATTTGGGACCTTTGTGCATGCAGCTGAGAGCGCCAGTTAGCCTTTTTAGCCTCTGGGAAGGCCCAAAATGGGGTTTTTTCCCTAAGGATCGCACATATCGCGCCTTTCTACACAATAAACTTTTTTTTCTGATAGCCCCGAGGGATTTGCATTATTATTGGGCCAGTGCGCAGCCTTGCGCAGCCTTGCGCAGTTAACAACACCTTTTTTAGCCTCTGGGAATGCCCCAAAATGGGGTTTTTTCCCTAAGGATCGCACGTATCGCGCCTTCTTTGTGCTTTTGCACAAATGGAATTTTTTTCGGATGGTCCCAGAGGGATTGAATGCATTTGGGACCTTTGTGCATGCAGCTGAGAGCGCCAATTAGCTTTTTTCTGCTTTTGGGGGCTAATTCAAGCCCTGAAAAAGTGCAGCACATTTTAGTATCGCCAAATTCGATAAAAATAGTGCCAAATGGAATGTTTTTTGGTGCCGCAACGGGATCTAAGGTGCTTTTGTGCTGGGGCCGTTGCACCAAAACCAGCACTTTTTTGAGGGACCCACCCCACCCCTCTCAAAACTGAAATTCCCACCTTATGGACAAAATCGCAGACTTTCTACACAATAAACTTTTTTTTCTGATAGCCCCGAGGGATTTGCATTATTATTGGGCCAGTGCGCAGCCTTGCGCAGCCTTGCGCAGTTAACAACACCTTTTTTAGCCTCTGGGAATGCCCCAAAATGGGGTTTTTTCCCTAAGGATCGCACGTATCGCGCCTTCTTTGTGCTTTTGCACAAATGGAATTTTTTTCGGATGGTCCCAGAGGGATTGAATGCATTTGGGACCTTTGTGCATGCAGCTGAGAGCGCCAGTTAGCCTTTTTAGCCTCTGGGAAGGCCCAAAATGGGGTTTTTTCCCTAAGGATCGCACATATCGCGCCTTTCTACACAATAAACTTTTTTTTCTGATAGCCCCGAGGGATTTGCATTATTATTGGGCCAGTGCGCAGCCTTGCGCAGCCTTGCGCAGTTAACAACACCTTTTTTAGCCTCTGGGAATGCCCCAAAATGGGGTTTTTTCCCTAAGGATCGCACGTATCGCGCCTTCTTTGTGCTTTTGCACAAATGGAATTTTTTTCGGATGGTCCCAGAGGGATTGAATGCATTTGGGACCTTTGTGCATGCAGCTGAGAGCGCCAATTAGCTTTTTTCTGCTTTTGGGGGCTAATTCAAGCCCTGAAAAAGTGCAGCACATTTTAGTATCGCCAAATTCGATAAAAATAGTGCCAAATGGAATGTTTTTTGGTGCCGCAACGGGATCTAAGGTGCTTTTGTGCTGGGGCCGTTGCACCAAAACCAGCACTTTTTTGAGGGACCCACCCCACCCCTCTCAAAACTGAAATTCCCACCTTATGGACAAAATCGCAGACTTTCTACACAATAAACTTTTTTTTCTGATAGCCCCGAGGGATTTGCATTATTATTGGGCCAGTGCGCAGCCTTGCGCAGCCTTGCGCAGTTAACAACACCTTTTTTAGCCTCTGGGAATGCCCCAAAATGGGGTTTTTTCCCTAAGGATCGCACGTATCGCGCCTTCTTTGTGCTTTTGCACAAATGGAATTTTTTTCGGATGGTCCCAGAGGGATTGAATGCATTTGGGACCTTTGTGCATGCAGCTGAGAGCGCCAGTTAGCCTTTTTAGCCTCTGGGAAGGCCCAAAATGGGGTTTTTTCCCTAAGGATCGCACATATCGCGCCTTTCTACACAATAAACTTTTTTTTCTGATAGCCCCGAGGGATTTGCATTATTATTGGGCCAGTGCGAAGCCTTGCGCAGCCTTGCGCAGTTAACAACACCTTTTTTAGCCTCTGGGAATGCCCCAAAATGGGGTTTTTTCCCTAAGGATCGCACGTATCGCGCCTTCTTTGTGCTTTTGCACAAATGGAATTTTTTTCGGATGGTCCCAGAGGGATTGAATGCATTTGGGACCTTTGTGCATGCAGCTGAGAGCGCCAATTAGCTTTTTTCTGCTTTTGGGGGCTAATTCAAGCCCTGAAAAAGTGCAGCACATTTTAGTATCGCCAAATTCGATAAAAATAGTGCCAAATGGAATGTTTTTTGGTGCCGCAACGGGATCTAAGGTGCTTTTGTGCTGGGGCCGTTGCACCAAAACCAGCACTTTTTTGAGGGACCCACCCCACCCCTCTCAAAACTGAAATTCCCACCTTATGGACAAAATCGCAGACTTTCTACACAATAAACTTTTTTTTCTGATAGCCCCGAGGGATTTGCATTATTATTGGGCCAGTGCGCAGCCTTGCGCAGCCTTGCGCAGTTAACAACACCTTTTTTAGCCTCTGGGAATGCCCCAAAATGGGGTTTTTTCCCTAAGGATCGCACATATCGCGCCTTCTTTGTGCTTTTGCACAAATGGAATTTTTTTCGGATGGTCCCAGAGGGATTGAATGCATTTGGGACCTTTGTGCATGCAGCTGAGAGCGCCAGTTAGCCTTTTTAGCCTCTGGGAAGGCCCAAAATGGGGTTTTTTTCCTAAGGATCGCACATATCGCGCCTTTCTACACAATAAACTTTTTTTTCTGATAGCCCCGAGGGATTTGCATTATTATTGGGCCAGTGCGCAGCCTTGCGCAGCCTTGCGCAGTTAACAACACCTTTTTTAGCCTCTGGGAATGCCCCAAAATGGGGTTTTTTCCCTAAGGATCGCACGTATCGCGCCTTCTTTGTGCTTTTGCACAAATGGAATTTTTTTCGGATGGTCCCAGAGGGATTGAATGCATTTGGGACCTTTGTGCATGCAGCTGAGAGCGCCAATTAGCTTTTTTCTGCTTTTGGGGGCTAATTCAAGCCCTGAAAAAGTGCAGCACATTTTAGTATCGCCAAATTCGATAAAAATAGTGCCAAATGGAATGTTTTTTGGTGCCGCAACGGGATCTAAGGTGCTTTTGTGCTGGGGCCGTTGCACCAAAACCAGCACTTTTTTGAGGGACCCACCCCACCCCTCTCAAAACTGAAATTCCCACCTTATGGACAAAATCGCAGACTTTCTACACAATAAACTTTTTTTTCTGATAGCCCCGAGGGATTTGCATTATTATTGGGCCAGTGCGCAGCCTTGCGCAGCCTTGCGCAGTTAACAACACCTTTTTTAGCCTCTGGGAATGCCCCAAAATGGGGTTTTTTCCCTAAGGATCGCACGTATCGCGCCTTCTTTGTGCTTTTGCACAAATGGAATTTTTTTCGGATGGTCCCAGAGGGATTGAATGCATTTGGGACCTTTGTGCATGCAGCTGAGAGCGCCAGTTAGCCTTTTTAGCCTCTGGGAAGGCCCAAAATGGGGTTTTTTCCCTAAGGATCGCACATATCGCGCCTTTCTACACAATAAACTTTTTTTTCTGATAGCCCCGAGGGATTTGCATTATTATTGGGCCAGTGCGCAGCCTTGCGCAGCCTTGCGCAGTTAACAACACCTTTTTTAGCCTCTGGGAATGCCCCAAAATGGGGTTTTTTCCCTAAGGATCGCACGTATCGCGCCTTCTTTGTGCTTTTGCACAAATGGAATTTTTTTCGGATGGTCCCAGAGGGATTGAATGCATTTGGGACCTTTGTGCATGCAGCTGAGAGCGCCAATTAGCTTTTTTCTGCTTTTGGGGGCTAATTCAAGCCCTGAAAAAGTGCAGCACATTTTAGTATCGCCAAATTCGATAAAAATAGTGCCAAATGGAATGTTTTTTGGTGCCGCAACGGGATCTAAGGTGCTTTTGTGCTGGGGCCGTTGCACCAAAACCAGCACTTTTTTGAGGGACCCACCCCACCCCTCTCAAAACTGAAATTCCCACCTTATGGACAAAATCGCAGACTTTCTACACAATAAACTTTTTTTTCTGATAGCCCCGAGGGATTTGCATTATTATTGGGCCAGTGCGCAGCCTTGCGCAGCCTTGCGCAGTTAACAACACCTTTTTTAGCCTCTGGGAATGCCCCAAAATGGGGTTTTTTCCCTAAGGATCGCACATATCGCGCCTTCTTTGTGCTTTTGCACAAATGGAATTTTTTTCGGATGGTCCCAGAGGGATTGAATGCATTTGGGACCTTTGTGCATGCAGCTGAGAGCGCCAGTTAGCCTTTTTAGCCTCTGGGAAGGCCCAAAATGGGGTTTTTTCCCTAAGGATCGCACATATCGCGCCTTTCTACACAATAAACTTTTTTTTCTGATAGCCCCGAGGGATTTGCATTATTATTGGGCCAGTGCGCAGCCTTGCGCAGCCTTGCGCAGTTAACAACACCTTTTTTAGCCTCTGGGAATGCCCCAAAATGGGGTTTTTTCCCTAAGGATCGCACGTATCGCGCCTTCTTTGTGCTTTTGCACAAATGGAATTTTTTTCGGATGGTCCCAGAGGGATTGAATGCATTTGGGACCTTTGTGCATGCAGCTGAGAGCGCCAATTAGCTTTTTTCTGCTTTTGGGGGCTAATTCAAGCCCTGAAAAAGTGCAGCACATTTTAGTATCGCCAAATTCGATAAAAATAGTGCCAAACGGAATGTTTTTTGGTGCCGCAACGGGATCTAAGGTGCTTTTGTGCTGGGGCCGTTGCACCAAAACCAGCACTTTTTTGAGGGACCCACCCCACCCCTCTCAAAACTGAAATTCCCACCTTATGGACAAAATCGCAGACTTTCTACACAATAAACTTTTTTTTCTGATAGCCCCGAGGGATTTGCATTATTATTGGGCCAGTGCGCAGCCTTGCGCAGCCTTGCGCAGTTAACAACACCTTTTTTAGCCTCTGGGAATGCCCCAAAATGGGGTTTTTTCCCTAAGGATCGCACGTATCGCGCCTTCTTTGTGCTTTTGCACAAATGGAATTTTTTTCGGATGGTCCCAGAGGGATTGAATGCATTTGGGACCTTTGTGCATGCAGCTGAGAGCGCCAGTTAGCCTTTTTAGCCTCTGGGAAGGCCCAAAATGGGGTTTTTTCCCTAAGGATCGCACATATCGCGCCTTTCTACACAATAAACTTTTTTTTCTGATAGCCCCGAGGGATTTGCATTATTATTGGGCCAGTGCGCAGCCTTGCGCAGCCTTGCGCAGTTAACAACACCTTTTTTAGCCTCTGGGAATGCCCCAAAATGGGGTTTTTTCCCTAAGGATCGCACGTATCGCGCCTTCTTTGTGCTTTTGCACAAATGGAATTTTTTTCGGATGGTCCCAGAGGGATTGAATGCATTTGGGACCTTTGTGCATGCAGCTGAGAGCGCCAATTAGCTTTTTTCTGCTTTTGGGGGCTAATTCAAGCCCTGAAAAAGTGCAGCACATTTTAGTATCGCCAAATTCGATAAAAATAGTGCCAAATGGAATGTTTTTTGGTGCCGCAACGGGATCTAAGGTGCTTTTGTGCTGGGGCCGTTGCACCAAAACCAGCACTTTTTTGAGGGACCCACCCCACCCCTCTCAAAACTGAAATTCCCACCTTATGGACAAAATCGCAGACTTTCTACACAATAAACTTTTTTTTCTGATAGCCCCGAGGGATTTGCATTATTATTGGGCCAGTGCGCAGCCTTGCGCAGCCTTGCGCAGTTAACAACACCTTTTTTAGCCTCTGGGAATGCCCCAAAATGGGGTTTTTTCCCTAAGGATCGCACATATCGCGCCTTCTTTGTGCTTTTGCACAAATGGAATTTTTTTCGGATGGTCCCAGAGGGATTGAATGCATTTGGGACCTTTGTGCATGCAGCTGAGAGCGCCAGTTAGCCTTTTTAGCCTCTGGGAAGGCCCAAAATGGGGTTTTTTCCCTAAGGATCGCACATATCGCGCCTTTCTACACAATAAACTTTTTTTTCTGATAGCCCCGAGGGATTTGCATTATTATTGGGCCAGTGCGCAGCCTTGCGCAGCCTTGCGCAGTTAACAACACCTTTTTTAGCCTCTGGGAATGCCCCAAAATGGGGTTTTTTCCCTAAGGATCGCACGTATCGCGCCTTCTTTGTGCTTTTGCACAAATGGAATTTTTTTCGGATGGTCCCAGAGGGATTGAATGCATTTGGGACCTTTGTGCATGCAGCTGAGAGCGCCAATTAGCTTTTTTCTGCTTTTGGGGGCTAATTCAAGCCCTGAAAAAGTGCAGCACATTTTAGTATCGCCAAATTCGATAAAAATAGTGCCAAATGGAATGTTTTTTGGTGCCGCAACGGGATCTAAGGTGCTTTTGTGCTGGGGCCGTTGCACCAAAACCAGCACTTTTTTGAGGGACCCACCCCACCCCTCTCAAAACTGAAATTCCCACCTTATGGACAAAATCGCAGACTTTCTACACAATAAACTTTTTTTTCTGATAGCCCCGAGGGATTTGCATTATTATTGGGCCAGTGCGCAGCCTTGCGCAGCCTTGCGCAGTTAACAACACCTTTTTTAGCCTCTGGGAATGCCCCAAAATGGGGTTTTTTCCCTAAGGATCGCACGTATCGCGCCTTCTTTGTGCTTTTGCACAAATGGAATTTTTTTCGGATGGTCCCAGAGGGATTGAATGCATTTGGGACCTTTGTGCATGCAGCTGAGAGCGCCAGTTAGCCTTTTTAGCCTCTGGGAAGGCCCAAAATGGGGTTTTTTCCCTAAGGATCGCACATATCGCGCCTTTCTACACAATAAACTTTTTTTTCTGATAGCCCCGAGGGATTTGCATTATTATTGGGCCAGTGCGCAGCCTTGCGCAGCCTTGCGCAGTTAACAACACCTTTTTTAGCCTCTGGGAATGCCCCAAAATGGGGTTTTTTCCCTAAGGATCGCACGTATCGCGCCTTCTTTGTGCTTTTGCACAAATGGAATTTTTTTCGGATGGTCCCAGAGGGATTGAATGCATTTGGGACCTTTGTGCATGCAGCTGAGAGCGCCAATTAGCTTTTTTCTGCTTTTGGGGGCTAATTCAAGCCCTGAAAAAGTGCAGCACATTTTAGTATCGCCAAATTCGATAAAAATAGTGCCAAATGGAATGTTTTTTGGTGCCGCAACGGGATCTAAGGTGCTTTTGTGCTGGGGCCGTTGCACCAAAACCAGCACTTTTTTGAGGGACCCACCCCACCCCTCTCAAAACTGAAATTCCCACCTTATGGACAAAATCGCAGACTTTCTACACAATAAACTTTTTTTTCTGATAGCCCCGAGGGATTTGCATTATTATTGGGCCAGTGCGCAGCCTTGCGCAGCCTTGCGCAGTTAACAACACCTTTTTTAGCCTCTGGGAATGCCCCAAAATGGGGTTTTTTCCCTAAGGATCGCACATATCGCGCCTTCTTTGTGCTTTTGCACAAATGGAATTTTTTTCGGATGGTCCCAGAGGGATTGAATGCATTTGGGACCTTTGTGCATGCAGCTGAGAGCGCCAGTTAGCCTTTTTAGCCTCTGGGAAGGCCCAAAATGGGGTTTTTTCCCTAAAGATCGCACATATCGCGCCTTTCTACACAATAAACTTTTTTTTCTGATAGCCCCGAGGGATTTGCATTATTATTGCGCCAGTGCGCAGCCTTGCGCAGCCTTGCGCAGTTAACAACACCTTTTTTAGCCTCTGGGAATGCCCCAAAATGGGGTTTTTTCCCTAAGGATCGCACGTATCGCGCCTTCTTTGTGCTTTTGCACAAATGGAATTTTTTTCGGATGGTCCCAGAGGGATTGAATGCATTTGGGACCTTTGTGCATGCAGCTGAGAGCGCCAATTAGCTTTTTTCTGCTTTTGGGGGCTAATTCAAGCCCTGAAAAAGTGCAGCACATTTTAGTATCGCCAAATTCGATAAAAATAGTGCCAAATGGAATGTTTTTTGGTGCCGCAACGGGATCTAAGGTGCTTTTGTGCTGGGGCCGTTGCACCAAAACCAGCACTTTTTTGAGGGACCCACCCCACCCCTCTCAAAACTGAAATTCCCACCTTATGGACAAAATCGCAGACTTTCTACACAATAAACTTTTTTTTCTGATAGCCCCGAGGGATTTGCATTATTATTGGGCCAGTGCGCAGCCTTGCGCAGCCTTGCGCAGTTAACAACACCTTTTTTAGCCTCTGGGAATGCCCCAAAATGGGGTTTTTTCCCTAAGGATCGCACGTATCGCGCCTTCTTTGTGCTTTTGCACAAATGGAATTTTTTTCGGATGGTCCCAGAGGGATTGAATGCATTTGGGACCTTTGTGCATGCAGCTGAGAGCGCCAGTTAGCCTTTTTAGCCTCTGGGAAGGCCCAAAATGGGGTTTTTTCCCTAAGGATCGCACATATCGCGCCTTTCTACACAATAAACTTTTTTTTCTGATAGCCCCGAGGGATTTGCATTATTATTGGGCCAGTGCGCAGCCTTGCGCAGCCTTGCGCAGTTAACAACACCTTTTTTAGCCTCTGGGAATGCCCCAAAATGGGGTTTTTTCCCTAAGGATCGCACGTATCGCGCCTTCTTTGTGCTTTTGCACAAATGGAATTTTTTTCGGATGGTCCCAGAGGGATTGAATGCATTTGGGACCTTTGTGCATGCAGCTGAGAGCGCCAATTAGCTTTTTTCTGCTTTTGGGGGCTAATTCAAGCCCTGAAAAAGTGCAGCACATTTTAGTATCGCCAAATTCGATAAAAATAGTGCCAAATGGAATGTTTTTTGGTGCCGCAACGGGATCTAAGGTGCTTTTGTGCTGGGGCCGTTGCACCAAAACCAGCACTTTTTTGAGGGACCCACCCCACCCCTCTCAAAACTGAAATTCCCACCTTATGGACAAAATCGCAGACTTTCTACACAATAAACTTTTTTTTCTGATAGCCCCGAGGGATTTGCATTATTATTGGGCCAGTGCGCAGCCTTGCGCAGCCTTGCGCAGTTAACAACACCTTTTTTAGCCTCTGGGAATGCCCCAAAATGGGGTTTTTTCCCTAAGGATCGCACATATCGCGCCTTCTTTGTGCTTTTGCACAAATGGAATTTTTTTCGGATGGTCCCAGAGGGATTGAATGCATTTGGGACCTTTGTGCATGCAGCTGAGAGCGCCAGTTAGCCTTTTTAGCCTCTGGGAAGGCCCAAAATGGGGTTTTTTCCCTAAGGATCGCACATATCGCGCCTTTCTACACAATAAACTTTTTTTTCTGATAGCCCCGAGGGATTTGCATTATTATTGGGCCAGTGCGCAGCCTTGCGCAGCCTTGCGCAGTTAACAACACCTTTTTTAGCCTCTGGGAATGCCCCAAAATGGGGTTTTTTCCCTAAGGATCGCACGTATCGCGCCTTCTTTGTGCTTTTGCACAAATGGAATTTTTTTCGGATGGTCCCAGAGGGATTGAATGCATTTGGGACCTTTGTGCATGCAGCTGAGAGCGCCAATTAGCTTTTTTCTGCTTTTGGGGGCTAATTCAAGCCCTGAAAAAGTGCAGCACATTTTAGTATCGCCAAATTCGATAAAAATAGTGCCAAATGGAATGTTTTTTGGTGCCGCAACGGGATCTAAGGTGCTTTTGTGCTGGGGCCGTTGCACCAAAACCAGCACTTTTTTGAGGGACCCACCCCACCCCTCTCAAAACTGAAATTCCCACCTTATGGACAAAATCGCAGACTTTCTACACAATAAACTTTTTTTTCTGATAGCCCCGAGGGATTTGCATTATTATTGGGCCAGTGCGCAGCCTTGCGCAGCCTTGCGCAGTTAACAACACCTTTTTTAGCCTCTGGGAATGCCCCAAAATGGGGTTTTTTCCCTAAGGATCGCACGTATCGCGCCTTCTTTGTGCTTTTGCACAAATGGAATTTTTTTCGGATGGTCCCAGAGGGATTGAATGCATTTGGGACCTTTGTGCATGCAGCTGAGAGCGCCAATTAGCTTTTTTCTGCTTTTGGGGGCTAATTCAAGCCCTGAAAAAGTGCAGCACATTTTAGTATCGCCAAATTCGATAAAAATAGTGCCAAATGGAATGTTTTTTGGTGCCGCAACGGGATCTAAGGTGCTTTTGTGCTGGGGCCGTTGCACCAAAACCAGCACTTTTTTGAGGGACCCACCCCACCCCTCTCAAAACTGAAATTCCCACCTTATGGACAAAATCGCAGACTTTCTACACAATAAACTTTTTTTTCTGATAGCCCCGAGGGATTTGCATTATTATTGGGCCAGTGCGCAGCCTTGCGCAGCCTTGCGCAGTTAACAACACCTTTTTTAGCCTCTGGGAATGCCCCAAAATGGGGTTTTTTCCCTAAGGATCGCACGTATCGCGCCTTCTTTGTGCTTTTGCACAAATGGAATTTTTTTCGGATGGTCCCAGAGGGATTGAATGCATTTGGGACCTTTGTGCATGCAGCTGAGAGCGCCAGTTAGCCTTTTTAGCCTCTGGGAAGGCCCAAAATGGGGTTTTTTCCCTAAGGATCGCACATATCGCGCCTTTCTACACAATAAACTTTTTTTTCTGATAGCCCCGAGGGATTTGCATTATTATTGGGCCAGTGCGCAGCCTTGCGCAGCCTTGCGCAGTTAACAACACCTTTTTTAGCCTCTGGGAATGCCCCAAAATGGGGTTTTTTCCCTAAGGATCGCACGTATCGCGCCTTCTTTGTGCTTTTGCACAAATGGAATTTTTTTCGGATGGTCCCAGAGGGATTGAATGCATTTGGGACCTTTGTGCATGCAGCTGAGAGCGCCAATTAGCTTTTTTCTGCTTTTGGGGGCTAATTCAAGCCCTGAAAAAGTGCAGCACATTTTAGTATCGCCAAATTCGATAAAAATAGTGCCAAATGGAATGTTTTTTGGTGCCGCAACGGGATCTAAGGTGCTTTTGTGCTGGGGCCGTTGCACCAAAACCAGCACTTTTTTGAGGGACCCACCCCACCCCTCTCAAAACTGAAATTCCCACCTTATGGACAAAATCGCAGACTTTCTACACAATAAACTTTTTTTTCTGATAGCCCCGAGGGATTTGCATTATTATTGGGCCAGTGCGCAGCCTTGCGCAGCCTTGCGCAGTTAACAACACCTTTTTTAGCCTCTGGGAATGCCCCAAAATGGGGTTTTTTCCCTAAGGATCGCACATATCGCGCCTTCTTTGTGCTTTTGCACAAATGGAATTTTTTTCGGATGGTCCCAGAGGGATTGAATGCATTTGGGACCTTTGTGCATGCAGCTGAGAGCGCCAGTTAGCCTTTTTAGCCTCTGGGAAGGCCCAAAATGGGGTTTTTTCCCTAAAGATCGCACATATCGCGCCTTTCTACACAATAAACTTTTTTTTCTGATAGCCCCGAGGGATTTGCATTATTATTGGGCCAGTGCGCAGCCTTGCGCAGCCTTGCGCAGTTAACAACACCTTTTTTAGCCTCTGGGAATGCCCCAAAATGGGGTTTTTTCCCTAAGGATCGCACGTATCGCGCCTTCTTTGTGCTTTTGCACAAATGGAATTTTTTTCGGATGGTCCCAGAGGGATTGAATGCATTTGGGACCTTTGTGCATGCAGCTGAGAGCGCCAATTAGCTTTTTTCTGCTTTTGGGGGCTAATTCAAGCCCTGAAAAAGTGCAGCACATTTTAGTATCGCCAAATTCGATAAAAATAGTGCCAAATGGAATGTTTTTTGGTGCCGCAACGGGATCTAAGGTGCTTTTGTGCTGGGGCCGTTGCACCAAAACCAGCACTTTTTTGAGGGACCCACCCCACCCCTCTCAAAACTGAAATTCCCACCTTATGGACAAAATCGCAGACTTTCTACACAATAAACTTTTTTTTCTGATAGCCCCGAGGGATTTGCATTATTATTGGGCCAGTGCGCAGCCTTGCGCAGCCTTGCGCAGTTAACAACACCTTTTTTAGCCTCTGGGAATGCCCCAAAATGGGGTTTTTTCCCTAAGGATCGCACGTATCGCGCCTTCTTTGTGCTTTTGCACAAATGGAATTTTTTTCGGATGGTCCCAGAGGGATTGAATGCATTTGGGACCTTTGTGCATGCAGCTGAGAGCGCCAGTTAGCCTTTTTAGCCTCTGGGAAGGCCCAAAATGGGGTTTTTTCCCTAAGGATCGCACATATCGCGCCTTTCTACACAATAAACTTTTTTTTCTGATAGCCCCGAGGGATTTGCATTATTATTGGGCCAGTGCGCAGCCTTGCGCAGCCTTGCGCAGTTAACAACACCTTTTTTAGCCTCTGGGAATGCCCCAAAATGGGGTTTTTTCCCTAAGGATCGCACGTATCGCGCCTTCTTTGTGCTTTTGCACAAATGGAATTTTTTTCGGATGGTCCCAGAGGGATTGAATGCATTTGGGACCTTTGTGCATGCAGCTGAGAGCGCCAATTAGCTTTTTTCTGCTTTTGGGGGCTAATTCAAGCCCTGAAAAAGTGCAGCACATTTTAGTATCGCCAAATTCGATAAAAATAGTGCCAAATGGAATGTTTTTTGGTGCCGCAACGGGATCTAAGGTGCTTTTGTGCTGGGGCCGTTGCACCAAAACCAGCACTTTTTTGAGGGACCCACCCCACCCCTCTCAAAACTGAAATTCCCACCTTATGGACAAAATCGCAGACTTTCTACACAATAAACTTTTTTTTCTGATAGCCCCGAGGGATTTGCATTATTATTGGGCCAGTGCGCAGCCTTGCGCAGCCTTGCGCAGTTAACAACACCTTTTTTAGCCTCTGGGAATGCCCCAAAATGGGGTTTTTTCCCTAAGGATCGCACATATCGCGCCTTCTTTGTGCTTTTGCACAAATGGAATTTTTTTCGGATGGTCCCAGAGGGATTGAATGCATTTGGGACCTTTGTGCATGCAGCTGAGAGCGCCAGTTAGCCTTTTTAGCCTCTGGGAAGGCCCAAAATGGGGTTTTTTCCCTAAAGATCGCACATATCGCGCCTTTCTACACAATAAACTTTTTTTTCTGATAGCCCCGAGGGATTTGCATTATTATTGGGCCAGTGCGCAGCCTTGCGCAGCCTTGCGCAGTTAACAACACCTTTTTTAGCCTCTGGGAATGCCCCAAAATGGGGTTTTTTCCCTAAGGATCGCACGTATCGCGCCTTCTTTGTGCTTTTGCACAAATGGAATTTTTTTCGGATGGTCCCAGAGGGATTGAATGCATTTGGGACCTTTGTGCATGCAGCTGAGAGCGCCAATTAGCTTTTTTCTGCTTTTGGGGGCTAATTCAAGCCCTGAAAAAGTGCAGCACATTTTAGTATCGCCAAATTCGATAAAAATAGTGCCAAATGGAATGTTTTTTGGTGCCGCAACGGGATCTAAGGTGCTTTTGTGCTGGGGCCGTTGCACCAAAACCAGCACTTTTTTGAGGGACCCACCCCACCCCTCTCAAAACTGAAATTCCCACCTTATGGACAAAATCGCAGACTTTCTACACAATAAACTTTTTTTTCTGATAGCCCCGAGGGATTTGCATTATTATTGGGCCAGTGCGCAGCCTTGCGCAGCCTTGCGCAGTTAACAACACCTTTTTTAGCCTCTGGGAATGCCCCAAAATGGGGTTTTTTCCCTAAGGATCGCACGTATCGCGCCTTCTTTGTGCTTTTGCACAAATGGAATTTTTTTCGGATGGTCCCAGAGGGATTGAATGCATTTGGGACCTTTGTGCATGCAGCTGAGAGCGCCAGTTAGCCTTTTTAGCCTCTGGGAAGGCCCAAAATGGGGTTTTTTCCCTAAGGATCGCACATATCGCGCCTTTCTACACAATAAACTTTTTTTTCTGATAGCCCCGAGGGATTTGCATTATTATTGGGCCAGTGCGCAGCCTTGCGCAGCCTTGCGCAGTTAACAACACCTTTTTTAGCCTCTGGGAATGCCCCAAAATGGGGTTTTTTCCCTAAGGATCGCACGTATCGCGCCTTCTTTGTGCTTTTGCACAAATGGAATTTTTTTCGGATGGTCCCAGAGGGATTGAATGCATTTGGGACCTTTGTGCATGCAGCTGAGAGCGCCAATTAGCTTTTTTCTGCTTTTGGGGGCTAATTCAAGCCCTGAAAAAGTGCAGCACATTTTAGTATCGCCAAATTCGATAAAAATAGTGCCAAATGGAATGTTTTTTGGTGCCGCAACGGGATCTAAGGTGCTTTTGTGCTGGGGCCGTTGCACCAAAACCAGCACTTTTTTGAGGGACCCACCCCACCCCTCTCAAAACTGAAATTCCCACCTTATGGACAAAATCGCAGACTTTCTACACAATAAACTTTTTTTTCTGATAGCCCCGAGGGATTTGCATTATTATTGGGCCAGTGCGCAGCCTTGCGCAGCCTTGCGCAGTTAACAACACCTTTTTTAGCCTCTGGGAATGCCCCAAAATGGGGTTTTTTCCCTAAGGATCGCACATATCGCGCCTTCTTTGTGCTTTTGCACAAATGGAATTTTTTTCGGATGGTCCCAGAGGGATTGAATGCATTTGGGACCTTTGTGCATGCAGCTGAGAGCGCCAGTTAGCCTTTTTAGCCTCTGGGAAGGCCCAAAATGGGGTTTTTTCCCTAAGGATCGCACATATCGCGCCTTTCTACACAATAAACTTTTTTTTCTGATAGCCCCGAGGGATTTGCATTATTATTGGGCCAGTGCGCAGCCTTGCGCAGCCTTGCGCAGTTAACAACACCTTTTTTAGCCTCTGGGAATGCCCCAAAATGGGGTTTTTTCCCTAAGGATCGCACGTATCGCGCCTTCTTTGTGCTTTTGCACAAATGGAATTTTTTTCGGATGGTCCCAGAGGGATTGAATGCATTTGGGACCTTTGTGCATGCAGCTGAGAGCGCCAATTAGCTTTTTTCTGCTTTTGGGGGCTAATTCAAGCCCTGAAAAAGTGCAGCACATTTTAGTATCGCCAAATTCGATAAAAATAGTGCCAAATGGAATGTTTTTTGGTGCCGCAACGGGATCTAAGGTGCTTTTGTGCTGGGGCCGTTGCACCAAAACCAGCACTTTTTTGAGGGACCCACCCCACCCCTCTCAAAACTGAAATTCCCACCTTATGGACAAAATCGCAGACTTTCTACACAATAAACTTTTTTTTCTGATAGCCCCGAGGGATTTGCATTATTA
>CAXIQD010000395.1:0-30000 GCA_964030785.1 Siderastrea siderea | reverse complement strand
TCGCCATTATGCTTTGTCCAGACCACCTGTGTATCGCACGCACGTGACCAACAAAGGTAACATTTTTTTGTTTTAAAATACGCTGTAAATTCCGTATGTAATGCGATGTGACGTGAGGTGATGTAATGTGGTAGCGTGTTGTGGTGTCGCGTCATGAGACGTGATGTAATGAGGCGCAGTGTAATGTGGTTTGATGTAATATCTTGTGAGGTCTTGTGATGTGGTGTAATGCAGCGTTGTGTGATGAGATGAGATGTGTAAATCCTAAGAGCAGCTGGTTATTCTTTCACTACATCTGTGTTTGTTTACTCGCTCTGTGTCAAAAAATGCTGAGTGTGTACAACATGTGATCAGTGGTTACGCATCCTAGGTTCGATTGTCGTCGGGGATCAGAGTTTTCTTTGTCTCACGCTCTTGACAAAGGACAAGCAAGACCAAAGGAGGCCACCAGAGCCTAAGCAGACGAAGGGGGTGGTACTGAGGACCAGAATTGGTTCTTCGTTAACGTCAGAAGAGTAGCACCAATATCAAGTCGTTATATTTCCAGGCAGTAATCGGTGTGTGTCTATTTCCTTTTTAGGGGTTCTTAAAGTGATTGCCTTGACCGCAGTGACCTGGGATTTGTTAACAGGCCTAGTTCAGTTTGTGCTCTCCACTGACGCGGGAAAGATTTTTGGCATCACACTGATGACTATCTTTATAGCAGTGCCAACTATCAATCACATAAGAATGTTCTTCGCCATTCACCGTTATAAAACCTTCGCAGCAGGCGCTAGTGTGCCATCACATCTGTCAGTGGTGTTAAGAAGAGAGAAAAAAGTGGCTCTGGGCATGGCTGTTATTAGCTTGGTTCTTTTGCTGTCGCTTTTGCCGCAGCTACTAAACAAAATCGTCGAAGCTAAGTGCCAAAACTGTACATTTTTTTGCAACCGTGGACACTAACAATGGTAGTTCTAATCTCTTCCTTAAATCCTATAATATACATGCTGAGAAACAAAGCACTTAGAATTGGGATGAAGTCTGTGTTTTTCGGGTGAATAAATGGCAGTGTAGTTGAATCTGTTTCTTATGAGCTGTTCCTTTGTTTTTGAGTTATTGGACTACGAATATTCACTTATTCATCCCACGACTGGCGATACACTTTTGCATCTCTGGTGTAATCATTAAGACATAGTAAGCCACGGTAAAATGTTAAAAAACCTCCTCTAACACTGCTAGTGCACATGTCATTATGTGCATGACAAAAGTCATATATAAGTTCACTTAAGTGGACGATGGATGTAAAGGCGTCTCTTTCTCGTCATAACTAGATAATTTTATCAATTTTGTATCAACGTTTTAGTGATTATTATTCAATAATTGGATTATCAGATTAGCTACTAATAGTTTATGAGAATAGCATGATTAGTATTTTTATAGCACTATAAGATGTTTTCAATTTTAATTTTAGCATTTATTTTGTGTCGCCAAATTAGTATGGGATTTTTCCAGACTATATAATGTTGACACGTAAATAAAGTTTCCATCTATCTATTAATGACATTATGGAGTAAAATGGTGCAAGAGTCTCTGTTTTATAAGACAGCGTTTCCTTAATTCCCTCCTAAGTGTAGCTTAACATGTTTGTGAGAGAATAAGGGAAACATTTAACCTAACCCTAAACGGAAACGTCGTGCTACAAATCAGAGTCTTTTGCACAATTTTACTCCATAATGTTGTTTTCTTTCATTTTATTCGTACTCGATTTCAGCTACTGTTTTGGTTGTTTGCAAGCCATATATTCTTATTGTCATGTAGTAGTTTTATCCATATCATATCTATTTTTGTATCCATATTTCTCTATATCTAGATTTTATATCTGTATTCATACTATTTATAGTTTTTTGTGGATTTCAATTGTTTGTTTGTTTGACTTGTTCACTTGTCTGTTTGATTGTTCAGTTATATAATTGGAAGGCCACAATAGTTTAAGTTCAATTCCACTACTATGTGCTTACCCTCTTTAAATATAGGCTTCATTCATTCATTCATTCATTCATTCATTCATTCATTCATGTCAGTAACTTGAGTACAGGTTTTATATGTTTGAAACGAGCAAACAAGCAAACCTGCAAAAGGAGTGTCAGTAAAACGCGGACTCGGGGTCGACTGGTTACGTGTCACCATATGTGTCACGATGATCGCCTGTGATTGGTGGTTTCCATCCTCGTATTGTTCCGGTGAGAAGTTGTTTCCTGATGGGTCACCATCGTGATACATATGGTGAAGCGATACCAGTCGACCTCATCGTCTGTAAGCAGTCGAAACGTCGTGAACTACAACTCAAGTGACCACATCGTCAGACATGCGATTATACACGTTATTGCGTCATTTACCACAATGAACAACGGAGGGATGTCCAATACACCCGCACCGTAACGGACCGTGAGCCTTAGGTTCGAGGCGTTCATTTCGTTCGGACCGTGGACCTCACAGACGGTTCATATAGTAGAGTTCACGGTCCGTAAATAGCAGTGGACCTTGGTGCTTGTGTTGATCCCGGTGTGAATCTTTTTCCAGGATTGCGGGGGTAATAGGGCAGTCCACTGTGCGTTCGTTTAGGCAACTTTGAGAATGAGTAATGGACATATTACGAGTACCTCGCTCGCTTTGTCTTGCCTTCCACAGTCTGCTAATAGAGCCCTGTTATCAGTTTGCGCAAGGCATACAGAACGAGTAATGCTAGACATATTACTGATTTCTCTTTCGTTTACCTTGCTCGCTTCGTACTTACGCATAAATAGCGAGGTTCAGTCATACTTGGATGATTGGGTATGGGGGTTCAATCCCCCTAACCATTCTAGCCAGCACATGACGATCTGTGGCCTTTCCCTACACCAGGGTAACACGGAAAGCCGTAAAAATCTAAGACCGTAAAAATCTAAGCCCGCGCTGACTTTAACGAATTATAACTTTTAAACCGCTAGACGAATAATCAACCAGATCTCGTGACTTTTCCCAAAATTTATCAGAGAAAATTTTCCTGTGTCAATGACGTGTCTATGATGATTGACGTTTCCATAGCAACCGTCTTCTCAGAAGTGTATTTTGACTATTTTCTGTCTTTTTTCAGTCTTTTTTCAGGTTTTCCCCCTTCGTTTGTAAGAAGAAGATGATTTTTTAACTTTTGTGCGCTTTTGTGTGCTTTTGTGTGCTTGGAATAGCGCCCTTGAGTTTTCGTTATGTTGCAATATTTCGAATAGATTTCATCTTTAGTAAAAAGCCTGTGATGTGCTCTACAAGCTGAGGTACATATTATGGGATGCCGCGCTGCTGGAGACCTGTGATGTCACACAAGATGGCCGCCATTTTGGGCATCATCTTCAATTTTACCGAAAATAAGAAATTGTCAAAAACCGTTAAAAGTGGATGCTGGACATGTAGAATATGACATAATAGAACATTTTGCTGCTTTTGTTGGCCTTTCTTGCATTTTTCACCTAAAATGGGTAAAAACGCGCATTTTTGATCAAAAATGGCTCGACCACCTGCTACTTATGACCTCGTATCTCGTAACCATAGCAACCAATTCTCACCAAACCTGTGTCAAAAGCGCACAGCTACTGAAAACAACAAGTCTACATAATCGTTTGTTTTGGAAAAATTTAAGAAAAACCTTATGCCACCACCCCCTCCCTTGTACGCCCGAGGGTTAAGTCATAAACTATTATACTGAAAGAGTCGATCAAAGAAACAGATAGATATTTTACTTGCCGAGAGGTCAGTGCAGCAAAAGACTCAGCAAGAGGTCTCAAGTACAGCCAATGCGACGGGGTGCAATATTTTCCGTTTGTACCGGCCTATTTTGGGAACTGGAATACTATGTTACCTGCTTATTTTACGATTTGCAAAGATAATAGGAAAAGAACATTTTCCAACATGTAATTTGTTTACGTGCGCTTTCTCACTCTCGTCCCTTCCTTCGCCAAGTCTGCTCCCGACTGTTTGTGGATCTTAGCCTCCATGGCAAATGTCAACTCATTGCGACAACTGGAAGTCGCTTTTTTCGGACGGTTTTTGTCGAGTTTTTACGGCCGCCATTACTGGCCCTTGTTTCGGAGGCTAGCTTGCTAATTAGCGGAAGTGACGTTGAAGGCTTACCTCAAACCTCGTATATTCACATGGTTGGTTGCTGCGGGAAATTTAAGTGTTGTCGAGGGAAGATTTCCTGCCAACTGTTTTTTGCACGACCTTGAAATTTTCGTTGCTGCAGCAGTAATGACGGGTAGTACTTGTGGTGTGGTGTCATGAGACGTGACGTGATGAGGTGCAGTGTAATGTGGTGTGATATGAGGTCGTGTGATGTGGTGTGGTGCAGCGTCGGCAATGCGGTATAATGTAATGCAATGTGGTGTGGTGTAATGTAACGTGATGTATTTTATGCATATGACATAACACCCGGAAAAGTGTTAGTTCCGTTTGTGGTGTGTGAATGTGTTGTGTTAACGTCAAGTGACGTGAATTTGACGTGACGTCATGCGATGTGATGTGATGTTATATATTGTAGTGTCACGTATCACGTATTTTTACATTCCTCAGTAGCCTGGCCATGATCGTCAAGATCATCAAAACACCTTCACTGCAGAGACCGTGCAACAGCTTGCTGTGTAGCCTGGCCGCCACTGACTACTTGACGGCTATTACTGCTCAGCCAATCTTTGTCGCTCTACAATTGGCCCTCTACCATGCTGAAGCTACATACAGTTATCAATACAAGCTATAGAAACCTTTTTATGTCACCATTCTGCTAACATCTGGATGGTCCTTTGCCTTTCTGACTGTTATCAGCTTTGATCGCCATTATGCTTCAGCCAGACCACTTGACTATTGCACGAAAGTAACCAACAAAAGGTTTTTTTTTCTCTTGTTTTTTTTTTTTAATGTTTAGCATGTTTATAAGGGATTCGCTGAGTAATGTTGGAAATTTTCATGGTCATTTTGTTTCACTCAAGAGGAAGTTAAAAATTTATGTGGAAATTTATATTGCCACTTTTTATGTTCTGTTGAATTAATGGCAGGATCGTGTGATTCGATGAATATTTTACCATAAAGTGTGCAAAATTAGTTGTTGTGGGCTTGGAAATTTTTCCAAAATGTGTTCTTAACTGTTACATCAATTTTAATTTCTGGCAGTAACGAAGAAACTTCTGATTTTCGTGGAACTTTTTCTGAGCAAACATTAAGCCATTTGGAAATCAATTCACGGCATTTATGTCAGGCTAATTTTGACAAAAAAGTTGGCAATAATAGCGCACAATTTGTTAGCCAGTGACAGCAATAGTGCTTCTAGGCCAATTTAGGCTCATTTCTGGGGCTTTTAAAACACAAATATCGAATTTGTGCCAGTTCAAAATATCCGCTTTAGAATATTTCGTGAGGTCTTAAAACGTGTCGTATCGGTTTATCACCAGCATTTTACAGTTTTGCAACGGCCAAAGCTTTATATCTTTGGAAGGTAAGAATTATAGTTAAGTGAAATAACTTTCTCTTAAAACAGCTGACTGACACAGCAGATTTTTCATTTTTTCCTAGCAGAGCATGGTAGAATGTCATGTGACTGCTTAATTTTCAAATTTACTGGTTTGCTTTTACCTAGGTTAAATGATCAGTTTTAACTACCACATAGGGCAAAATTCATCCAAAAAGTTTTGAGTATTTTTTCCTGTTAAGAACTATTAAACCATGCGGGAATCAACCAAATATGTCGTTAAAGGTTGTAATCTTACCACAATAACAATGATTTTAAAACTGCTCATAAGAATTGAATTATTCATTGCAGCTGCTGTAGCTACCATAAGTAAATCCATGCCTTCAGGCGCCTTCATATGAAAACAAACGTTTGCAAACTCGCGCCGAACGGCATGTTGAGAAACTGTTTTCGCTTGTTCACACTCACCAATGTAAGTTTACCAGCACGAGTTTGCACATTTCAGTTTGTCGTGTGAAAGCGCCCTCATACTGATGCCCTTTGACTGCTACTTAGTTATTGTGGTCCGTTTTGTCATTGTGTATTTCCTCGCTTTAGCAGGATTTCAGTACCGTGCTCGATTGCGAGTACCGATTGTTCTGATCGGCTCAATTTGCATTGACTATTCATGATAGTCAGAGATCGCAGGCGTTACTTCCCTTTGAAGTATATATTCCTAGGTGTAGCCAAATCATTACTGTTTTCTAGTTTCTACCAAAACAATTAATTAAACTACTGCTATTTCACGTGCTATTTGCATGAGAGAAAGTTACCTCGACTGAGCATCGTAAACTATTTGTCAGTTTTGGACACCACGTTACGTGATCTGAAATACTATTCTCGTGCAGAATCTCGAGCAAAAATAAGGTTAGTAATGACCAGTCGGATGTCGGGCAACTGAATATACTGAAGATTGGGCATGAACTTTGCATCGTCATTTTGCGTCTACGTTTAATGACGGTGCAAATTGATTAGCATGAGTTCCACGGCCATTTTTTTCACATAGAAAAACTGACAGTGAAATGGCGTAACGATTTCACATTTTATTCCTGGATAAAGCGTTTCAGATTTTGGCAAAATGGGGTATTTCTAGCGGTTTTAAGCATGTGTCTTGGTAATGGAAAACACGAAGACTCGATCATGAAAACTAAGTCTAAGTCTAATAGTATGACCCCACCGTCTGGACGGGGTCTAGTAATACCGGTTTTTTTTTTTTTGCTTTCTTGGTGGTCACTTGCCCCAGACCTCCGGTTTTCGCTCGGCCAAGCAAATACTTGTCGCATCTCTCGCTACACAGGTTAGGGCTCGTATCTTGAGTGACCATAATATATTTTGCACCTTAGGGGAAGGACAACAACGGCGGGGTCTAATGCCCCTGGAGCTTTCCTTGTTTTTTAGTGGTCACTTGCCCCAGACCTCCGGTTTCTGCTCGGCCAAACAAATACTCGTCGCGCCTTTTGCTTCACAGGTTAGGGCTCGTATCTTGAGTGGCCGTAATATATTTTGCACCCTAGTGGAGGGACAACAACGGCGGGGTCAAATGCCTCTGGGGCTTTTCTTGTTATATTATATGTTGGACCCAACTCAGACTTAATCTGAGCGTAGACAAAATCTCCAAGAAAATATTTGCAAACAAATTTGTTCCAGAGTCCCCTGAGGCATATGAACATGTCAAAATACATCTACCGACAACATCAAAAAATAAAATAAAAAAAACTGAAAAAGAAACAACAAAGCCATTATGGTCAAGAGTACTTTTAAACTGAAACCAGGATCAAAAAAAGAATGTAAAATGAAAGGATGAATTTTTGTCAATAGGCCAGGAGTAAGTGTTAGAGAAAGCCATGACAGCTAAGTTTTTGATAACACTTGCTAAAGCTGAAACTCTTAGTTGCAACAGTAATGGACCAGTTTTGTTAACAGTCACCCTATAAGTGCATTGAAACTAGTTATAATAGTTTCTGGCGTAAGTGTTGGCATTAGTTTTTTGGCATTAGTTTTTGGTCTAAGTGAATTGAAACTATTAGCAAGAGTTTTCAACTAAGGATGGTCATTAATTTTTGTCCACGGAAGCGGATAACAACTTAAAAGTGGTAGGCTCAAAATAAGAACTTATAATTTGTTCTACATATTAACAGTCGCGAATTCACTTTGTATTTTTCCTTTGATGGTCTAGGAGAAATTTACTGTGTTTCCGCGAACATACTTAGTCACAATTTTTCATCATAGTTAATTTTAAGAAAATATTCAAGTTCCCATGGTTAATCCTCTTAAACGTATGGACATGGTTTACGTTAGGTAAAAAAACTTCATTTAAACACGCTTGCCCCGTCAACTAGCACAATACTAAAAGCTGATTTCCTCGAGGGGCGTGTGGTTACAATAAAAAGATTAAAGCTACTTAAAATTACTTAAAATATATATATATATAGTTAATTTTATTATTTAGTAACAATATTCTTAGCAGTCTTCTAAAATCAGGAAAAAGTGTGTGCATTAATTCTATTTTTAAAGATAGGAAGGGTTCTGATTCACGAAGTGCTACCGGAAGCGCTCTCCACAGTTTTGCTCCACGTTGACAACTAAAATACAAATAAATTGGTTTTCGCTTTGATTTTGAGTTTCTTACATATTTCCTTGCATTCTTACTTTCAGTAAATTAATTAAGAAAAGTGATATGATAACGTTTTTTTGTTTTAATAGAAAAAGTTGTTATTAGAACTGGATAAGCACATTTCGAGCCTACTAATTGATATGAAACGCATCTCACTGTTGGCTATTTTGTACCAAAGGAATTATTCGCTTTACTCACGTTGTCGTTGCTGTCGATAAATCGTAGTTTTAGTAAAGTCCTGGAAAACTGCCATCAGGTCAAGAGTGCAACCATTGCTTCGTTTAGAATTGGTTGCGACATACACGTCGTCACTCGTTTAAAGGCATTTAGTACATCTGAATCTTCAAAGAGAGTGATAAATATTCTCTGTAACGTGATACCTAGATGCCTGTAATACCTCGATGCAATCTTGAGACGTATGGTCAAAGAGCATTTTCATATATTGCACCAGTGTTATGGAACTTTCTTCCTGAGGATACGAGGAGCTGCAAGTCCTTGACTACTTTTAAAACAAAGTTGAAGATATTTCTTTTTAAGCGTAATTTTAATTGACACTGCATTATACAATTATTATTATTATTATAATTATTACTATTAATAATAATAGTAATATTATTATTATTATTTTATTTAATTTTAAATATTGTCAATTCTATTAGTTAATTTTAAATATTGTAAAGCGCTGTTGGATACCCTGTAGAAACAGCGCTATATAAATTATTATTATTATTGTTATTATTATTATTATTATTATTATTATTATTATTATTATTATTATGAAAATGTAGTTAGGAAAATTAGTAAAAACTATTACAACATTTCTTACAGGAAAAAAATGAGTGGGAACGAAAGCATTAATTGTGGTGTTCCTAGCTGGGTTGGAGTTCCAACAGGAAACGACTCAGCTGCCCTCATCAATGAAGCCCTCGTGGCAGCAGTAAACATTCCGTTCTGTGTTTTTGCTTTCATTACTAACCTGACCATCATCGTCACGATCATCAAAACACCTTCACTGCAGAGACCATGTGACACCCTGCTGTGTAGCCTGGCCACCACTGACTGCCTGAGCGGTATCATTGCTCAGCCAATCTTTGTTACTCTACGGGTGGCCCTTTACCATGCTGACACCACATGCAGTTATCAATACGAGCTATATATAGCTTTTTATGTCACCATTATGCTGACATCTGGATGGTCTTTTGTGTTTTTGACTGTTATCAGCTTTGATCGCCGTTATGCTCTGGCCAGACCACTTGTGTATCGCACGACAGTGACCAACAAAGGTAGCATTTTTTTTGTTTAGCATGCGCTGTAAATTGTATTTGTAATGTGGTAAGGTGGTGTGGTAAGGTGGTGTGATGTGATGTCGTGTGGTGAGATGTAAAGTGATGTGGTGAGTTAACATAATGCTGTAATAGAATGTGAAGTCGTTAGATGTGATAAGGTAAGGCGCTGTATAATGTAATGTGATGTCATGGCATGTGAGATCGTGTGATGTGATATGATGTGATTTGATGTGATTTGCTGTGGCGTTGTATGAAGCGTTGTGATGTAACGCGATGTGGTTTGGTGTAATGCAACACAGGACATTAACTCGCAGAAGAGTTAGGTCTGTTTATGATGTGTTGAGATGATGTGATGTGTTAGTGTGAAGTGATATGCATGTGATGTGATGTGATGAGATGTGATTCGATGTAAGGCGATGTGAGGATGGTTCTTCCATTAACATCACAATAATAAGTACAAAAAATTAAGTCACGACTCCCAGAGAGTAATTAATGCGCCCATTTTCATTTTTTTAGGGGCGCTTAAGGTGGTTGTCTTTACCGGAATGAGCTGGTTTTTGTTAACAGGCCTAATTCAGTTTGCATTCTCCCCTGTCGCTGGAAATATTTTGGGCATCACTCTGATGATTATCTTTATAGCAGTGCCAACTGTCAATCATGTAGGAATGTTCTTGGCAATTCGTCGTCATAACACCTTCGCAGCAGGCGTTAGTGTGCCACAACAGGTGTCAGTGGTGTTTCGACGAGAGAAAAAGGTGGCTCTGGACATGGCTATTATTAGCTTGGTTCTTTTGCTCTCGCTTTTGCCACAGCTACTGAACAACATCATCGAAGCTTCGAAGCCAGAACTGTACATTTTTTTGCAACCGTGGACACTAACAATGGTGTTTCTAATCTCTTCCTTAAATCCTATAATATACATGCGGAGAAACAAATCACTTAGAATTTGGATGAGATCAGTCTTGTTCAGGCAAATCATACTTAACGGTAATCAAGAGAGGATAAAGGGGACAGAGAGGGAGTCTTAGGGCGTTGGTCAGGATATCTGAGTTATTTATGGCATCGGAAGTGATATTCTTGAGAGGTCTCCACATTTTGATCTATACAACACAATATATTGTTATGGTGGCTGTTGAATATTCAACATGATCTTTTCAACTGAGATTTTAGGCGTTCAGGTTTCGGAATTAATATTTCAGATGAGTCTGATGAGCGTGTTTCCGAACAAGACATTGAAGGTCGCGTTCCTAATTGCAAGTGTCTTTTGAAGAAGAGCCAAATTAACTTTTCCCCGGCAGAAAAACCGTGAGTAGAAGTCCGCGGACCGCGGTTAAAGCCTTAAAAGGTCTGTTAAGGTGAAAACGCCATTTATTTCTCTGACCAACTCAGCTTTCATACTAGAAAACCTATCAAGTTCCGAACATGGGTTCTAAATATTTGTTTCAAAGCGTTTCAGCTGAAAAGGATCCAAAGTTCTGCTTACCTCTCGTGTTTGGTTAATTTCGATTCAAAATGCGTTCCACAGAGGTAACAGTCTAAAACTTGGCTGTTTCCTCTGGAGTACGCATTTTGGATCAAATTAACCAGTCACTAGGGGTCAACAGAACGTCGGATCCTGTTCATTTGAAAGCTTTGAAAGAAATGCAGGCCATCACAGGGTGAAATTAGCATGCGGTGTTCGACTCCTTGACTTTTTCTTTTCATTTTGACATTTTTATGCTAGTTAGACTATTGTATTCTTCATGCCTCTGAAACAATAATGACATATTTTTCCACAGTTATTGGTGGAGTAATACATTTTTCAGTGCTGAAGACTGCTCCGAATGAATGTCTGTGAGCTTCAAAGACAGTGACTGCATAAAGCCAAGAAAGGATAATTGTTCCATTATCCTCTCTTGGTGGAATCTTTCTTCCAACCGGGATTATCTTTTAAGATCAAACCTTTTCCCTTTTTACAAAATCGCTTTCATCGATGAAACGCAACGCCAATGCTCTTATTCAATATGAAAACTCTGATCACCTAATCACCCACAGAGATAAAAGTAATGCGGACTCCTCTGGAAACCAACTTCCAATTCCTTAAATAACTTTAGTGAAATTCACAGATCCAAAGGCTAGACAAGGCGTTTCCCTCTCTGTCCCCTTTATACTCTCTTGCGGTACTAGATTGAATTTTTCTCCCATGACCTATTCCGGTACTTCTAAGTTATTCACCTACAAAATTAATCTTCTGTATATTTAATTACTCATTTCATGACGATGCACGTTAGCATGTTGGACAGTAAAAATATCATTGTTATCTGTCACTTCGAGCACTGCTTAGTGCACATGTCAGTGCATCTTGTACATAGCTTTTAACTCTTTTTATCATTCCTAATTTACCTTAGATAGAGGGCCACAAGTTTTTAGTGTTGTGCACCATTTGGTGTACCCTCTTGAAATAAAGAATTTACTTACTTACTAGTGTCTAACTTTTAACGTCTGCAAAGAGCAAACCTGCAGAGAACGAGTCAGTCAAACATTGACTCGGGTTCGGAGTCGAGGTACCATTTTCCGTAGTTTTTCTTGCCAGATTTCAGTTTTTCCGTGATGAAATGACACATACTTTTTCTAAAACAAGGACTCTACCTACAAATAAACCACTAAAAATAAACAGGAAAAAAAGGCATCCCGACCTGGAGTCGGCGTTTTACTCGTACTCCATTCTAGGCCTTCTTGTGGAGCAGGTTTAGATCGAAATCAATTCCACTACAGAGCTTACCAGCCACGTCCATGACGAGAAGGGAACGTCGGAAAGCCAAATAATAGTTTTTGTCTAGAAACCTGCTTAGCAGCGTACCTGCCTCTTCGTATTTCCACTGTAATTCTGGAACTGGTTCAAAAGCTGTGTAGTCTAACTCTTATTATTCATCTTCATTAGCAACAGATCTTTAAGGTAGCTTAATTTTAGCAGGGTGGCTCATCCAGCTTAAAGGGTGTCAACTGACACATACTTTTTCCACAACAGGGACCTTGCCGATACAAATAAATCGCTAAAAAATAGGAACAAAGGCATCCCGACCAAGAGACGGCGTTTTACTGACACACCCTTCTAGGATTTCTTGTGGAGTAGGTTTAGATCGAAGCCAATTCCACTGGATTAGATGTAATACAGAGCTGTCAGCCATTTCCATTACAGGAGAATTGTACATTGTCCATAGAACTTTGCCATAGGTCATTGTAAGTAGAACGTTGTGTTGAGAGATAAAGTCTTCTATGCATTCACGAGCTGTTTAGAAATCGAAGTTTCCACAAGTTATTTTTAGCATACTCCAGGCAATTTTTTAGAGTGGAGAACTACCAGTAAAACCAGTTTAGTAGGTTGTGATTTTCGAACCTTCTGTAACGATATAAATTATAAGAGCTCAGGTATGATGGTCAATCTTTGTTTATGTTGAAGTTACCTTTGATAAATTTGCGTGCACCTAGAGCTGAACCTATTCGCTGTATTTTCTGACTGTTGGCGCGACTGTCGGTGGATCTTTTGAACACGATGTCCCTCCAAAAGTCTGTAACAGTCAGGTCACAACATTAATTTGAACAGCTAGTTTTCTGAACGTGATCGAATCTCAACCAATTACCAGCCAGAGCTTACACTGTTTCCTTTAGACTGCTGAGATATGCCTGCCCTGAAATAGTCCAACGGTCAGTAAGTAGCAAGTTCGCTTCGAGATTCAAGAAGGTTCTAAAAATTTTCATGGTTATGTTAGGTTGTCTAGACGTTGGAAATTCTCACGGTCATTTTGTTTGTCTTCAGACGAAGTTGGAAATTTATGTGGTCTTCCGGTAATGACACTGGAAATTTACCCTACCATTTTTCATGTTCTGTAGAGTTAATGGCGGGATCTTGTTGATTCGATGAATATTTTAGCATAAAGTGTCCAAAATAAATTGTCGTGGGCTTCGAAATTTGTTCAAAATATGTTCTCAATTAACACATTGATTTTAATTTCTGGCAGTAAAGAAGAATTTCTTGGAACTTTTTCTGAAAAAATATTGAGACATAAAAGAAAAACTTGCAACGTGGGTGTGAAAATCTAGAAAACTGGTAATTCTGAAGTCAATTCATGTCATTAGTGCCATAATGGTTTTGACAAAAAGTTGGCAATAGTAGTGCATAATTTGTTACCCAGTGACAAGTATTATTATTACTCGGCAAATTTGGGCCCGTGTTCTGGCGCTTTTTGACCACGGAATATCGCATTTATGCTAGTTCAAAAGATTCGCTTTAGAACATCCCGTGAAGAACGTGTCGTATCGGTTTATCACCAGCATTTTACTGTTTTAGAGCAGCCAAGCTTTGTAAAATTACTTGATAGGTAAGAATTGCACTTAAGTAAAATAACTTTCTTTGAAAACAATTTAAACCGATAGAGCAGCAGACGTTATGTTTTTCTTAGCAGAACAAGGAAAAATGCCAAGTGACTGATTGATTTTGCAAATTGGAATGGTTTGCTCTTTGCCAGGTTGAAAGCTCAGTTTAAACTGTCAAATGGAGCAAAATTTATCCAAAAAGTTTTAAATATTCTTTCCTTTTAAGAATTATCAAACCGTATGGTGATCAACAAAATATGTGTTGTTTAAGGTTGCAGTCTTCCCACATTAACAACGAGTTCAGTTAAAACTGTTCTTGAGCATTAAGTTCTTTTATTTTAGCTGATGTAGCTACCATGAGTAAATCGAAGCTTTAAGAGCCAGTGTCTGTAAATATCGAAAACCCGGCGCCAGTTGTGAAATTTTCAATTCCTTCATATTTTGCCTAAATAAACCCTTTAGTAAGTTATTTTCGAAAATGCAATTAAAAGTTCCTAAAGCGCTTTATTTTTTTCAAAATCGAGGAAAGTCTGAAAATCGCCATTTTGGCTTCCCGCCGCCATCAAAAAAGGGTAAAATGGTGCATTTTCGTTTCGCTCGTACAGCTAAACGCGGTAATGTTTACCGATGTACTTTTAGCAAATCATAACACCATTCCTGCTCTTTCCAAAACTGTAGTTTATTTGGGAAAAGCTGTTAAATTTTGTATCTTTCTAGCTGTTTTATCTACCCCGCTCTAAGCGCTTCAGCGGATAAGCAAATTTTAGCTAATTTCTAAACCATAGAAAGCCCACTGGTACATTGAATTTCAAGCCGAAACTACGATGGTCGTTAAGCTTATACTTCATATTATGCTGCGTGAAAATGTCTTCCGCGGCCCGACAAAAGTGTCCCGTTGAGAGACGGAAACGATGAGTCAATTTTGGCAACGCGACCAATTTGTATTACAAACAAACGTCACTATAAATAAACCCAACATCAATCAAACATCAGCTCAGAAAACCTTCTACAGTTCAATATCAGACATCAGACACATTGTAACTTAAAATACTTTTTATTTTGATGAAAAAACATCCTACCTTTGGGTATTCGTCGTAAAATAGATGCTAAAAGAAGAAGCTTTCATTCTAGCTTTCGTTATCCGACACCGAATAAATTACATCTCAACCACAGGTCGAAAAGTCAATGCAATCATCTGTTCGTCACACAAGGGTCGTATTTGAGTATTTCCCTCCTTGTACTGCAATATAACATGTTTTATAGCAAGGAAATTAACTTATTATCTTGAAAAGTTAACATTTCTGGTACTTTAAGCGTTCTTAAAAGCAAACATCTGTTTCCACTCCCTTACATTTGCGTGACAAGAATTCGCTTGCTGCTAAAGCGGCAAACTGTATCGAAAAGATAAAATGCAGCTTTAAATAGATTAAAACTGCTCATCGTAGGGAATTTATTGCAGAATTTGCGATGACTAGTTACTGGCAGCGAGCAGGACTTAAAGTCCTAAAAATAAAACAGTGACAGACTAGTGAAAGTCAGTCATTTGAAATTAATTTCCAGGCAGTCTGTCCAACTGAAATACTCTTGTTCTGAGAAAACACAACAAAGTCTAACATGGTTAAACTTACCAAGGTGGTTGAAGGATGATCAACTTGACTGTTAGTATTCTGGTAAAATAATAGGAATGTTTCTCGCCTAGCTAGTACTAAAAGTTTTAAGACGGCCATGTCAAAGAGCCTGTCGTGACAAAATTTGTTTTAGCGTGATTGGGGATTGGGGCGAACGCCGGGGAGTGGGTGGGGGTAAGGGGAAGGTAGGGCTTTCGGAGAGAAAAATATGCAGGTGTTACACACTAAAGGCTACATTACTGAAATGATATGAATAAAGAAAGTTACAAGGCACATTGATATTTTTGTCTGCATTCCCGTTGTTATTTTTATAATAACGTTAATCGACAATGATCCCTTAACCAGTGATATAAACAAAATTTATATTTTAAAAAATCTATTTGTATACATATACTCTGCCAGACTAATTGTTTTACTGTAACCTGAATCGAAAGTGAGAAATAATTTGTATAAAATCATTTCTCTTTCGTAAAACCCTTCCTGTTGCGGTAATATTTGTTTTTCGGCCCACGGCATGAGCTTTACGAATCAATCTTGCAGTGTTATTGTGTGGTCTTGTTAAATTTACTCCACAGAGCAACTACAACAATCTACTAATTCTTGAAGAAGAGAAATGTAGGGTACATTCCTCCGTACTGGCGGGGTTGGTGCTTGAAGTTCCAAGGCAACCCCACCTTTAACTTTTCTATTTCCTCAAGAGAAAAGAAGGAAACAGAGAGGGACACTGAGGGCGTTGGTTGGGATATGTCAATTCCACAAAAGTTATTTATAGACTGGCTTTTCAACGGGTCTGTTTCCCTAAACATCCGCTTAAATACCATTTCCCTTGTTTTTCGAAGTCGTTTTCATCGACAAAGCGTAACACCACTTGGTCCGCCATTACAAACAATATTTTGAATGGAGCTTCAAACGCCAGATCGAGGGTGCCTTTATGCGGACGTCCGGAAAACAGACTTCCGTTCCAAATGGCCATCTAAAAATAACTTTACCGAACTTGACAAATCCCAAAGCCTAGTGACAGTGTCCCTCTCTGCTCCCCTATTTTCTCTTGATTTCCTGCTTTAAACTAAGGCACACAGATCGTACTGATCTACAACAATAGGGTGGGTGATATGAGGGGAGGAAAGCACGGTGTCTCTGGCTGTAGAGAAGTTCACTTGCTCTTCTACGGCAAGCACATCTTGCTCCGTCACCTGCACCTTTTGCTGACACGCTTTCGCTGCCAAACGAGAGAAGAAGGATGAAATTTGCTGGGCAAACAACCTCTCACCATTTGGGCCCTAGAGCTCGACGCATGCCTTTGGCGACAACATCGGGGTTTAGTTTCTTCCCGGTGCCTTGACCGATGTCAAACTTCGCTTTTAGGTAAGACGTAGGTAAAACGTTGCCTGACTTTGAATTTATTATTCCTTGGAATAATCAATTGCACAATTTCGAGTTTGGCGATGGGGAACTAAATGTGGTATGGCGAACGTATGGCATTGTTTCAGGGAAGCGTTTTGTGGTGGACAAAAATACAGGTCAGTCGTTTTACGTTTTACGAGAATTTTGAGATGAAATTTCATACAGAAACGTCTTTATAAATTCAAAGTCAAGCAACGTTTTATCCTAGGGTGTACAAGGGAAGGGGTCCTGGATGGCACTCCAATGACATTTCAATTATTATTGTTATTTAAATTACTTATTCTTTACCATTGGTACAGTAATTTAACCCAAAGTTGTTATTTTATCTCAGATGTAAACTAAAGTTGGTTCTCCGCTCCGTTTTCAAACGGTCATTTTAAAACGATATCCACGGTCAGGCAGCCTAGGCAATCCAGCACAGAAACAATCGATGTTCCTCAAGTTCGTAGGGCTCCTGCTTTGCCCAGTACTGGAGATTTCTTCTCGTGTCCGCAAGAGGGCTGCGTACGCGTGTTCCAACGACTCTACTATTGAACGGTACCTTTCCCTGGAAGCCTGCGAGCTGTCCCCTGAAAAGTATTGCATCTTAGACCTTGCAAAACAGGAGTACGCCTCTCACCTTCAGGAAGGTACAGGCCTTGTGCCTTCGTTACAAGTCCCAGCCTCGTATGTGTCAGCCGACAACGACCAAGGCTACAAGGACGCCTGGGCCTGAGGCTGAAAGATTTAGGGACGCGCAGAAGTCTTAACTGGCACCGGGAAGAAAGTAGACCCCGATGCTGCGCCAAAGAAATGCATCGAGCTCGCGGTCCAAATGGTGAGAAGCTGTTTGCCGTAACGGAAATTCTATCCGCCCAGCAAATTTCATCCTTCTTCTCTCGTTTGGCAGCAAAAGGTTGTCAGCAAGAAGTGCAGGTGACGGAGCAAGATGTGCTCGCGGTAGAAGAGCAAGTTAACTTCTCTACACCCAGAGACACCTTCCCTCATATCACCCACCCTATTGTTGTCGATCAGTACGATCTGTGTGCCTTAGTTAAAAGCAAGGAAATATAAAAGCTAAAGGTGGGGTTGCCTTGGAACTTCAAGCACCAACCCCGCCAGTACGGAGGAATGTACCCTACATTTCTCTTCTTCAAGAATTAGTAGATTGTTGTAGTTGCTCTGTGGAGTAAATTTAACAAGACCACACAATAACACTGCAAGATTGATTTCTAAAGCTCTTGCCGTGGGTCAAAAAACAAATATTACCGCAACAGGAAGGGTTTTACGAAAGAGAAATGATTTTATACAAATTATTTCTCACTTTCGATTCAGGTTACAGTAAAACAATTAGTCTGGCAGAGTATATGTATACAAATAGATTTTTTAAAATATAAATTTTGTTTATATCACTGGTTAAGGGATCATTGTCGATTAACGTTATTATAAAAATAACAACGGGAATACAGACAAAAATATCAATGTGCCTTGTAACTTTCTTCATTCATATCATTTCAGTAATGTAGCCTTTAGTGTGTAACACCTGCATATTTTTCTCTCCGAAAGCCCTACCTTCCCCTTACCCCCACCCACTCCCCGGCGTTCGCCCCAATCCCCAATCACGCTAAAACAAATTTTGTCACGACAGGCTCTTTGACATGGCCGTCTTAAAACTTTTAGTACTAGCTAGGCGAGAAACACATTCCTATTATTTTACAAGAATACTAACAGTCAAGTCGATCATCCTTCAACCACCTTGGTAAGTTTAACCATGTTAGACTTTGTTGTGTTTTCTCAGAACAAGAGTATTTCAGTTGGACAGACTGCCTGGAAATTAATTTCAAATGACTGGCTTTCACTAGTCTGTCACTGTTTTATTTTTAGGACTTTAAGTCCTCCTCGCTGCCAGTAACTAGTCAACGCAAATTCTGCAATAAATTCCCTACGATGAGCAGTTTTAATCTATTCAAAACTGCATTTTATCTTTTCGATACAGTTTGCCGCTTTAGCAGCAAGCGAATTCTTGTCACGCAAATGTAAGGGAGTGGAAACAGATGTTTGTTTTTAAGAACGCTTAAAGTACCAGAAATGTTAACTTGTCAAGATAATAAGTTAATTTCCTTGCTATAAAACATGTTATATTGCAGTACAAGGAGGGAAATACTCAAATACGACCCTTGTGTGACGAACAGATGATTGCATTGACTTTTCGACCTGTGGTTGAGATGTAATTTATTCGGTGTCGGATAACGAAAGCTAGAATGAAAGCTTCTTCTTTTAGCATCTATTTTACGACGAATACCCAAAGGTAGGATGTTTTTTCATCAAAATAAAAAGTATTTTAAGTTACAATGTGTCTGATGTCTGATATTGAACTGTAGAAGGTTTTCTGAGCTGATTTTTGATTGATGTTGGGTTTATTTATAGTGACGTTTGTCTATAGTACAAATTGGTCGCGTTGCCAAAACTGACTCATCGTTTCCGTCTCTCAATGGGACACTTTTGTCGGGCCGCGGAAGACATTTTCACACAGCATAATATGAAGTATAAGCTTAACGACCATCGTAGTTTCGGCTTGAAATTCAATGTACCAGTGGGCTTTCTATGGTTTAGAAATTAGCTAAAATTTGCTTATCCGCGGAAGCGCTTAGAGCGGGGTAGATAAAACAGCTAGAAAGATATAAAATTTAACAGCTTTTCCCAAATAAACTACAGTTTTGGAAAGAGCAGGAATGGTGTTATGATTTGCTAAAAGTATATCGGTAAACATCACCGCGTTTAGCTGTACGAGCGAAACGAAAATGCACCATTTTACCCTTTTTTTTGATGGCGGCGGGAAGCTAAAATGGCGTTTTTCAGACTTTCCTCGATTTTGAAAAAACTAAAGCGCTTTAGGAACTTTTAATTGCATTTTCGAAAATAACTCACTAAAGGGTTTATTTAGGCAAAATATGAAGAAATTGAAAATTTCACAACTGGCGCCGGGTTTTCGATATTTACAGACACTGGCTCTTAAGTCGCCTTCACATATGTGACAAACAGAAGTTTGCAAACTCGCGTCGACCAACATGCTAAAAGTTGTTTTCGCTTGTTCACAGACACTAATGTAAGTTTGCCAGCAGACTACTTCATTTTGTCATGTGAAAACGCCCTTATACTGAAGCCCTTTGACTGCTACTTAGTTATCGTGGTCCGTTTTGTAATTGTGTATTTCCACGCATTAGCAAACTTTTCAGTACCGTGCTCTATTGCAAATGCCGTTTTTTCGTTCGGCTCAGTCGCCGTTGAGTATTCATGATAGTCAGAGATCGCACGCGTTACTTCCTTTTGAAGTACATGTATTTCTAGGTGTAGCTAAGTTATCATTGTTTTGTAGTTTCTGCTAACACAATTACACTACTACTGTTTCACGTTTTTTTTGCATGATAGAAAGTCACCTCCACTCGTAGACTATTCGTCACTTTTTGAGACTCTGTTACGTGATCTGAAATACAGGTAGTCTATTATTCAGAATCTGGAGCAAAAAAAGGGCTTATTGATGACCAGCCGGATATTGGGCAATATACTGAAGACTGGACGAAGACTTTGCATAGTCATTTTGCATCTACGTTTAATGACGGTGCAAACTGATTGTCAGTTCCACGGCCACTTTATACTCACAGGAAAAATGACGATAAAATAACGGAACGATTTGTCGTTTTCACGCATAAGCAAACATTTCAGTACCGTGCTCTATTCAAATACCGTTTTTTCGATCGGCTCAATCGCCCGTTGAGTATTCATGATAGTCAGATCGCACGCGTTACTTCCTTTTGAAGTATATATATATTTTTAGGTGTAGCTAAGTTATCATTGTTTTGTAGTTTCTGCTAACACAATTACATTACTACTGTTTCACGTTTTATTTGCATGAGAGAAAGTCACCTCGACTCGTAGACTATTGGTCACTTTTTGAGACTTTGTTACGTGATCTGAAATACAGGTAGTCTATTATTCAGAATCTGGAGCAAAAAAAAAAAGGTCATTAATGACCAGCCGGATATTGGGCGATATACTGAAGACTGGACGAAGACTTTGCACAGTCATTTTGCATCTACGTTTAGTGACGGTGCAAACTGATTATCAGTTCCACGGCCACTTTGTACTCACGGGAAAAATGACGATAAAATAACGGAACGATTTCTCGTTTTCTTTCTAGGTTAAGTGTTTCATGTTTTGGCAAAATGCGATATTTCTTGCGATTTCTAGATGGAAGAAAGAGATTACTGTTGTTGAAAAGCGGTTGTATAATTACTGAATTGGGTTATTATATTTCGTTTAAGGTAACAAATTGCACGATTAGAAAAAATTCTAGTGCATCTCGGTTATGGAAAACATGAGGAGCTGATTGTGAAAAGTAAGCCCAAGCTAGACCCAACTCAGGCTAAATCTGAGCTTAGACCAGGTATAAAAAATTGTTCAAAAAATTGTTTAAAAAATTGTTCCAGAGTCCCCCCTGAGGCACAGGAACGTGTCAAGATACATCTACCGGCAACATCAAAGAAACCGAAAAGAAAACAAATACATTATGGTGTGGAGTACTTTTACACTGAGACCCCTATCATAAAACAACAAAAAAATGATAGCGTAAATTTTTTTGATAGGCCAGGAACTAATAAGTGTTTAAGAGCTAGGTAGCCGTATTTTTGGTGCTATGAAAGCTACGTTTTAGTTACACTTTCTAAAGCGACAGTAATGGACCTGTTTTGTTAAAAGTCACTGTATAAGTGCATTGACACTATTTTTGAGTTTTTGGCAAGGTGTTGGCATGAATTTTTGGCATAGGTTCTTGGTGTAAGTACATTGAAACCACTAACAAGGGTTTCCAACTAAGGATGGCCATTAATTTTGTCCACAAAAACGGATAACAAGTTAAAAGAGGCAGGCCAACTTTTTCAAGTTCTGTCGTTTTGTGTTAGGAAAATAAGGACTTTTATGATTTTTTTTTTCAGTTAACACTTTATTGTAACAGTTCACATTTACACAGGTTCACATGACTAAAACATAAATAAATAAATAAATAAATAACTAAATAACTAAAAGAAAAAAGGGGGGAGAACAAATTTAAGACAAAGTAGACGGGTAGCAGGATAAAAAAAGGGAGGAACCCGGCTAAAAAAAAATACTTAAGCAAAAACTGGTTTTGGATTAAAGAAAAGGAGGAGATTAAAGTTGTGTAAGAAGCCACTTCTTATAGTGGCTGGAGAATTTTGCACCATCTCTGCTGAAATTTGTTCTCTGAACCTGTCACCATAGAAACTTGTTTTTCAATTTCAAAATTGAATTTCAGCCGTTGCACGTATTCTCCGATACATGGAGAGACATTCTTAAATTTACAACAATAGATATAATATCTTGCAAGGAGCAAACAGTGGTTTAGTAATAGATCATCTTCCTCTCCTCCGAAGCCTAAACATTCATGCATGTCTAAAACGTGCGAGGCTGGTATAAGATGGATTGAAACGAAAAATTCTTTCACACTTTGCCAAAAGGATTTTGTAACTGAGCATTCCCAGTAAAGATGAATTAGTGTTTCCTCGTCTGTTTTACACAAGTAACAAAGAGCTGTATCCGATATTCGAATTTTGAAAAGAAAGGAATTCGTTGCTATACGTCTGTGGAGGAATTTGAACTGGAAATTCCTTAGTTTAGTACTTACTGCGCATATCCTTGGAAGTGAATAAATAAACGTCCAGTTCAAATCCTCCACAGCTTGAAGTTTACAGTCTCTTACCCATTTTTTCTGACTCATTTTAGGGCGAGTAGATTTTTTATTTATTAGAATTTCATAAGCTAATTTGGTTGGCTTAGTTGCTGCAAACAGTTTTTGCACTGAAATCCCTTGATCGTTTTCACTTTGTGATTTCATTTTCAAAGTCTTCGTGGCGGACCTTATGGCCGAGGCTACTCCATAAAATTCAAGGAAGGAAACATGAGAACGATACTTCTCTTTAAAGTTTCTATAAGTTATGACCTCATACTCATCATTCATGAGGTCTTTGATATTTTTTACTCCAGCGTTTGCCCAGTTCTTGTAGAAGACAGCCTCACCAGCAATTCTTACTAATGAGTTGTTCCATAACAGACTACCACTAAAGTCACGTTGGGAGTCAAAAGAATCTCTGTAGTTAAAGTCGGCCCAAATCTCTATAAGTTCTGGGGAGAAAATTATCTTTGACATTGAGTTTCGTAGCATCTTTTTTACTCAAGTTCCCAAGAAAAACTAATTTGCCTCCCAATTTAGAAAGATGGAAATCAAAAAGACACTTCCATTTAGATCTGGACTCATCAGAAATATATTTTAATATCCACGACGCAATCTTCAAAGATTTATTAAATTCCATTATGTCTAACATTTTTTGACCACCATCGCAATAATCAGCTATCATTTCAGTCCGTTTAATTTTGTCCCCTTTCCCATCCCATAAGAATTTGAAAAGCAGGTCATTTGTTGCTTTTAACGATTTAGAACATGTACATAGTGACGACATAACGTATACAAGAAGAGATGCAGCTAGAGCCTTTATAACTGTAATTTTTCCCGAAAGCGTTAATCTCTTATTTTGCCAATTGTTAAGGATATCCTCAACTTTCCGAACCTTCTCTTCATAATTCATTTTCATTCCTAAATTTTGGTCCGTACAAAACCAAACACCTAAAGCCTTAACTTTGCCATTTGCCAATGTCAAGTTTTTTTCTGGGCACATAATTTGATTTGAACCTGTCTTGGATCCTATCCAAAGAACTTCTATCAGTTTTTGCGCAGTTAACTCGCAGGCCAGACAATTGACCGAAGCTGTCTAACAATGCAAAGGATCTCTCAAGTGACAATTGTGAGCCATCTAGAATCATTGTAGTGTCATCTGCAAACTGACTAATCTTACATTCGACATTTCCTACAGAGATTCCTTTAATTTCGCTATCCCTGCGTATAGCGGTAGCTAGCACCTCGACACAAAGAATGAAAATGTAAGGTGAGAGCGGACAGCCCTGCCTTACACCCCTACCCGACTCGAAGAAACCCCCTGACCAGCCATTATTTATTATACAGCCTTGGATATAGGTAGAAAATAGACTGATCCAATTAATAAAAGATGAACTAAAACCAAAATGCTCTGGGGTTTTTCGAACAAAAGACCATTCAATAGTATCGAAAGCTTTTTCAAAATCAACGAAGAGGAGTAGTCCAGGAAAACTTTTTGAGTGTGTGTATGAAATTACATTGTTGATTAAGCAAATATTTTCTGCAATAGAACGGCCTTTCAAGAAGCCAGTCTGATCGTACTCTATTAGATCCGACAACACAGTCTTGAGACGAGAAGCGATTGCCTTAGACGCAATTTTGTAGTCGCAATTTAGTAGGGTTATAGGCCTCCAGTTCTTTAATTCGTTTAACGCTTTGTCTTTATTGGGGATCAATGATATGATACCTCTCCTCTGGGTTATCGCTAACTTACTCTTCTGATAGCTCCTATTAAGGGAACTTATAAGATAAGGAGATATATCCTTCCAGAACACTTTATAGAATTCAGCGGGAAGACCATCTGTACCAGGTGACTTACCGAGTTCCATCGACTTCACTGCTTCTAGGCATTCTTTTTCAGTTAATAGGCCCTCGCATTTTTCCTTATCAATTTGATTGAGTTTAGGATGTTCCTGATCAAAGAAAAGTTCTTCCAAATTTTCTGTTCTCGTTGTAATTTTGGATGTGTAAAGTTCATTATAAAAGGAGTTGCATTCTCTCAAATTGTCAGAGTCATTCGTAATATTTACTCCGTCCTTTGTCTTGATCTGCGTAATTGTTTTTCTGTTGCAGTGTCGATTTTCTAAATTTAGGAAATACTTGTACCATCTAGTTTTGGATCTAATTATGGCTCCTTTTGTTTTATATTCAATAATACTCTCTAAGTAAGGGTTAGACAATGAACGCGCGTGTTCTAGGGGATATAGAGTCCCGAGCAAAGATAGAATGCCACGAGGCCGCAGTTGGTGTGTAAACAGCCATGAGCCAATACACGAAAATTTGGAACTCGAGGCAGTGATCGCTGCTAAAGATTTTCTAGATTTACACTGGTGAAAGCAGTCTTCGAGGCGCTACAACCACCGACACCAGCAAGTGGGGAACCCGCAGGAAACTCCAAGAGGCCAATTTAAGTCAAGTTCAAGTACAACACTCGTAGTCCCCCAAACACGGAGAAACAAGTCTGTCCTTTTGTTACAATTAAGGTCTGAACAGTTCGTATTTCATGTAAAATAATGGTTTTTCTTTCGATTTGCTTTTTGCTATGCTATTATACCGTAAGATTGCATTTTTTTGTTAAAACGCAAAAAATAATGGGTGTTTCTAGCCGTTGAAGCTGTTGATTTTATCGATTTAGTTATAAATATTCACAGAGAATTTGTGCATTCATTAGTAGTTTCTACTTAGTCATTAGTATGCTCTATATAGAGCATACTAATGAGGCTTCCAAACAAAGCAAAACAATGCCTCATTAGTATGCTCTATATAGAACCACTAATGAATGCAGAAATTCTCTGTAATTTTACCCCGCAATTTCCCTGTGCTTCAAAGCCCCCGCCACTTTACATAATTTAAGACAGTTTATGGCACATAGAGCATCGAAATGCTGGACACTGATTGGCTGAGTGGGTGTGACCATGTTCTAATTCCATTATTTTTAACCTTATCTGTTCAGCAAGAGCTTCTTTGTCATTGTTCGAAAAGCTCTCAAATTCCCTTTCAAGAGTGGCTATTTCACGTTCAACGTCGGCTTCTTCATATTTCATTTCCCAAAGCAACACCTCGTCAACTGTTTCGTCATTTTCGTACTGATGCACTGTTTTCGCAATAGCAGATTTGATATCGATTACGTAATTGATCTCACCTAAAAGTGACGAGTTTAATTTCCAAAAGCCTGGTCCTCTGGGGTTAGTGTGGAAGTTGATTACAATATTGCACAAGGAGTGGTCTGTTTTGTAACCGGGGAGAATATCACACTTTAAAACTCTTCCGGCGAGGCTTACACTCACACGAAAGAAATCTAAACGACAATGTATTTCGGGTTTATTTTGCCTCTATGTATATCTTCTCTCTTCCGGGTTTAAGTCCCGCCATATATCCGTCAGATCAAGATTATTCTGAAAATTTTGAACCATTTTCAAAGAATTTTGATGCGTAATTGGTTTCCCGCCCTTTTTGTCTTTCAAGACATCCAAAACAAGGTTAAAATCCCCCCCAAAGATAATTTCCTCACATATAAAAGATGTCATTTGTTCACTCACATTTTGGAAGAAAGCGGGATCGTCTTTGTTAGGGGCATAGATATTACAAATCGTTAAGGTCAGCTCACCGACTACCAAATCGATAATGATGTACCTTCCTTCCTTATCACATAGCTGTTTCAAAACTTTGAAAGTGAAGTTGTTATTGAAAAGAATAGCGACACCTGCTTTATTAGTTGCTAACCCGTTGAAAAGGGCTGTATAGCCCTATTCAGCGGCCCAAATCTCAAAGGACTTCTCTGTAGAATGGACCTCTTGCAGCATGTAAATAGAATAGTTTTTCTTTCTAAGCCACTGGAAAGTTTCTCTTCGTTTTTTGTTATTGCCCAAGCCTCGAACGTTAAGTGATGAAATAGTTATATTAGCCATAGAAAAATAATAAAAATTACCGTAACAAGATTACTAGGTTCCATAGATAAAAGGTTCTCCCACTGGATATCCTGCTAACCAAAAAAAGAACACAAAACTGCAATGCATTCCTCCGTGATTTTTACTTTTCGTTGTAATCTACAGTGCAACAAAGAACAAAGAAACCAAATAAAAATCACGAAGCAATGAATAACGCATTACTTTAAATATATTAGCATCTACTTGCCAACTGTTTATATGTAACGCAAGCCTTTCCGTCGGTTCATACATCCTCTTTAACGTTAAATCTAAAAGTGTTCCAGTGAATCAATGTTAATAAGATTCAAAACTAAACTTGGTCACATCGTCAAGCACGCATGTTAAATGTTTTAAAAAAAATCTATCGAGCCGTTCTTAACATTTTCGCAAAAGCGCTCAAGTTAAAAAATTACCACAAAATTATTACGCGAATGATCTTAGAAAAACAAGTCGTTCTCGAGATCGCGAACACCAGTTTCAACAAACTTTTCTAGGCGTAAAATGGTAGGTAAAAGACACATTTTAACAGTATTTACTAGCCATTTCATCAATGCGTTGATTATTTTTCGGTGCATTTACTATTATTAGGCAAAAACTAAGGTTGAAAATGTTTTTGCGGTTTACTTCAACACAAACATACAGAATTTTTTGGTTCTTGTATATTTTGTTTGCCATACACCACAGTTTAAGATGCTGGTATTTGCTTTCGAAGCGAAATCTGGATCGTGCAAAATTTCAATTTTACTGTTTTCGAGGACTTTTGTTTATCGTTGTCATGGAACTATCGATTTTTACAAAATGTAAACCACGCTAAAGTTCAATCGAAAACCAACAAGTATCGCAAATCTCACGTTGATCTGACAAGGAGAAGACTGTCTAACAGCCGATTCAAAAAGTTAGGTATGGTCCCAAAAAAACTGTATCGAAACACCTTAAAGGCATCGAAATCCACCTGGCGCATCTATGTACTAATTAACTGGTCGTCGCCATAATGCGACCTCCAGTTTATAAATCGGGTTGGGTTTTTTCCGTCACTTGCCTTGGTCATCCGGTTTGAATCGGCCGACACAGTCTCCGTAAACGTCCGGTTTTCTCTTGGCGGTTACCTTAAACGTTCGCTTTCGGTTATGACGCCATACAGCCGGTTATGACGCCATGATTACGTCACGCAAGGTAAACAAAACTGGATTGTGTCACATGACGCTAACAACGTTACTACTAATTTGTCAACGTCCCATACTTATATGACATAGAAAAACTGCTGTTAACCTTTTGGTAGCGGTGTAAGGTAATGGTACACGTCTTACATATAACGCATGCGTAAGTAAACGCTACCTTATACATTTAACTTTGCCCAAAGCAAAATATGAATAAATATTTCCCCGCGTGATAAAGACGGACTTGTCACATTGTGAGCCGAAGAGTAACGAGTTGAACTGATTTCGCTAATCCTCACAGAATTTGTCTCAATGAATGTTTCACCGCTTTATAACATTTCCCAAGCTAATTGTTCGTTTTTAGATTTGACTAAACCGTTACGAATTTCAAGTCAACTTGTTTACTTTTACCAAGGGATTCCCGGATTAGCAAACCGGGTTTAAACATTGTCATGAGATATGCCTTTACGTATTTGAGCGTGGAATTTACGATTTCGTTTTCCTCAGATGCCGAGAATCTGCTCGTGTTTATCGAGCAATATATTTTGATTTACTGCTATGCTGACTGGTTGTATTCACGGTCTAGGCGCAACAGTAAATATTTCGTCGTCTCTGTATAAACATTTTCAGTTGTGGGCGAATTCATACCGACTGTCAACATTTGAGTTGAATTCATTTTTTTTTTCAGCATAATAAATAAAATGCGATAAGAGAGATAAGCTGAGACACCAGAGTTGAAACATTACATAATCCAGTAACACTATAATCCAAATATTGTGATACACAGTCACTGGTTCGTATATTGAACGAAGTAAAAATACGCTCTAACATTTGTTAACCTGGGGGGTGGAGTGGGTCTAAATGGCCAGTTTAAATGCCCATTAGGCTTTCTTGTTTAAGATATTTAAATTATCAAAAAGAGTCATAAATATTGTCTACAAGGTGATAAAAATATGGTTAGTGCAAATATTTATAAGCTATTAAAACATTTCTTACAGGAAAAAAATGAGTGGGAACGAGACCATTAGTTGTGATGTTCCTGACTGGGTTGGAATCCCGAGGGGGCACGACTCAGCAGCTCACATCACTAAAACCCTCGTGGCAGCAGTGAACATTCCGTTCTGTGTTTTTGCATTCCTTAGTAACCTGCCATCATCATCGCGATCATCAAAACACCTTCACTTCAGAAACCGTGTAACACTCTGCTGAGTAGCCTGGCGCCACCGACTGCCTGTCGGGTATCACTGCTCAGCCAATTTTTATTGCTTTACGATTGGCCCTCTATCATGCGGCGGCGACATGCGGTTATCAAGATAAGCTATTTAAAGCTTTCTACGTTGCCATCATGTTTACGTCTGGATGGTCTTTTGCCTTTCTAACTGTTATCAGCTTCGATCGTTATTACGCTCTGTCGAGGCCTCTCGTGTATCGCACAAGGGTGACCAGCAAAGGTAAGATTCTCGATTTTGTCATACAATGTAATTGCATCTGCAGTATAATGGGATGATTCGAAGACATGTGATGAGACGCCGGTTGGGCAATGTGATGTGATTTGACGCAATGTGATGTGATGTGATGTGGTGCGTTGTATGTCATACGATAAGATTTGATGTGATGCGATGTGTTGCAACGAGTGCCTGTGGTCCAGATTGGTTCGCTATTGTATGTCCCCCTCATTCTTTGCTTAACGAAAAAAAAATTGTACGAATAAGTAACTCACAAACTCCAGGAAGTAATCAGTATGTGTACTTTCATCCTTATAGGCGTCCTAAAGGTGATTGTCTTGACCGGAGTGAGCTGGCTTCTGTAAACAGGCATAGTTCAGATTGAGTTCTCCTCTGTCCCCGGAAAGATTTTTGCCATCACCTTACCGATTGTCTTCATTGCAGTCCCAACTGTCAATCATGTAAGAATGTTTTTCGCCATTCGTCGTCATAACAACTTCGCAGTAGGCGTAGGCGTGTCACTGTTGGTGGTGTTTCGGCGAGAGAAGAAAGTGGCTCTGGACATGGCTATTATTAGTTTGGTTCCTTTTGTTATCCCTTGCACCAACTGTATTGAACAAAATCATTCAATCTTCATATCCACAGATGTACACTTTTTTGCAACCATGGACACTAACAATGGTTTTTCTAAACTCTTCCTTAAATCCCATAATATACACGCTGAGAGATGGGATGCATGGTCCATCTTAATTGGGTAGATCACGTTTAACTGTAATATAATTGGATGGATTGTTATGATTTATTCCGTTACTTCTGAATTATAGGACTTTTCCATCACCACTTTTAATTCTCGGTATTGATCAAAACATTTTTTTAACTTGAACAAAGTGATGCCGATAGTTTTTCACAACTCAAATGAC
>CAXIQD010000394.1:0-45839 GCA_964030785.1 Siderastrea siderea | reverse complement strand
GTGCGCAGCCTTGCGCAGCCTTGCGTAGTTAACAACACCTTTTTTAGCCTCTGGGAATGCCCCAAAATGGGGTTTTTTCCCTAAGGATCGCACATATCGCGCCTTCTTTGTGCTTTTGCACAAAAGGAATTTTTTTCGGATGGTCCCAGAGGGATTGAATGCATTTGGGACCTTTGTGCATGCAGCTGAGACTGCCAGTTAGCTTTTTTAGCCTCTGGGAAGGCCAAAAATGGGGTTTTTTCCCTAAGGATCGCACATATCGCGCCTTTCTACACAATAAACGTTTTTTTCTGATAGCCCCGAGGGATTTGCATTATTATTGGGCCAGTGCGCAGACTTGCGCAGCCTTGCGCAGTTAACAACACCTTTTTTAGCCTCTGGGAAGGCCAAAAATGGGGTTTTTTCCCTAAGGATCGCACATATCGCGCCTTTCTACACAATAAACGTTTTTTTTCTGATAGCCCCGAGGGATTTGCATTATTATTGGGCCAGTGCGCAGCCTTGCGCAGCCTTGCGTAGTTAACAACACCTTTTTTAGCCTCTGGGAATGCCCCAAAATGGGGTTTTTTCCCTAAGGATCGCACATATCGCGCCTTCTTTGTGCTTTTGCACAAAAGGAATTTTTTTCGGATGGTCCCAGAGGGATTGAATGCATTTGGGACCTTTGTGCATGCAGCTGAGACTGCCAGTTAGCTTTTTTAGCCTCTGGGAAGGCCAAAAATGGGGTTTTTTCCCTAAGGATCGCACATATCGCGCCTTTCTACACAATAAACGTTTTTTTTCTGATAGCCCCGAGGGATTTGCATTATTATTGGGCCAGTGCGCAGCCTTGCGCAGCCTTGCGTAGTTAACAACACCTTTTTTAGCCTCTGGGAATGCCCCAAAATGGGGTTTTTTCCCTAAGGATCGCACATATCGCGCCTTCTTTGTGCTTTTGCACAAAAGGAATTTTTTTCGGATGGTCCCAGAGGGATTGAATGCATTTGGGACCTTTGTGCATGCAGCTGAGACTGCCAGTTAGCTTTTTTAGCCTCTGGGAAGGCCAAAAATGGGGTTTTTTCCCTAAGGATCGCACATATCGCGCCTTTCTACACAATAAACGTTTTTTTCTGATAGCCCCGAGGGATTTGCATTATTATTGGGCCAGTGCGCAGCCTTGCGCAGCCTTGCGTAGTTAACAACACTTTTTTAGCCTCTGGGAATGCCCCAAAATGGGGTTTTTTCCCTAAGGATCGCACATATCGCGCCTTCTTTGTGCTTTTGCACAAAAGGAATTTTTTTCGGATGGTCCCAGAGGGATTGAATGCATTTGGGACCTTTGTGCATGCAGCTGAGACTGCCAGTTAGCTTTTTTAGCCTCTGGGAAGGCCAAAAATGGGGTTTTTTCCCTAAGGATCGCACATATCGCGCCTTTCTACACAATAAACGTTTTTTTTCTGATAGCCCCGAGGGATTTGCATTATTATTGGGCCAGTGCGCAGCCTTGCGCAGCCTTGCGTAGTTAACAACACCTTTTTTAGCCTCTGGGAATGCCCCAAAATGGGGTTTTTTCCCTAAGGATCGCACATATCGCGCCTTCTTTGTGCTTTTGCACAAAAGGAATTTTTTTCGGATGGTCCCAGAGGGATTGAATGCATTTGGGACCTTTGTGCATGCAGCTGAGACTGCCAGTTAGCTTTTTTAGCCTCTGGGAAGGCCAAAAATGGGGTTTTTTCCCTAAGGATCGCACATATCGCGCCTTTCTACACAATAAACGTTTTTTTCTGATAGCCCCGAGGGATTTGCATTATTATTGGGCCAGTGCGCAGCCTTGCGCAGCCTTGCGTAGTTAACAACACTTTTTTAGCCTCTGGGAATGCCCCGAAATGGGGTTTTTTCCCTAAGGATCGCACATATCGCGCCTTCTTTGTGCTTTTGCACAAAAGGAATTTTTTTCGGATGGTCCCAGAGGGATTGAATGCATTTGGGACCTTTGTGCATGCAGCTGAGACTGCCAGTTAGCTTTTTTAGCCTCTGGGAAGGCCAAAAATGGGGTTTTTTCCCTACGGATCGCACATATCGCGCCTTTCTACACAATAAACGTTTTTTTCTGATAGCCCCGAGGGATTTGCATTATTATTGGGCCAGTGCGCAGCCTTGCGCAGCCTTGCGTAGTTAACAACACCTTTTTTAGCCTCTGGGAATGCCCCAAAATGGGGTTTTTTCCCTAAGGATCGCACATATCGCGCCTTCTTTGTGCTTTTGCACAAAAGGAATTTTTTTCGGATGGTCCCAGAGGGATTGAATGCATTTGGGACCTTTGTGCATGCAGCTGAGACTGCCAGTTAGCTTTTTTAGCCTCTGGGAAGGCCAAAAATGGGGTTTTTTCCCTAAGGATCGCACATATCGCGCCTTTCTACACAATAAACGTTTTTTTCTGATAGCCCCGAGGGATTTGCATTATTATTGGGCCAGTGCGCAGCCTTGCGCAGCCTTGCGTAGTTAACAACACTTTTTTTAGCCTCTGGGAATGCCCCAAAATGGGGTTTTTTCCCTAAGGATCGCACATATCGCGCCTTCTTTGTGCTTTTGCACAAAAGGAATTTTTTTCGGATGGTCCCAGAGGGATTGAATGCATTTGGGACCTTTGTGCATGCAGCTGAGACTGCCAGTTAGCTTTTTTAGCCTCTGGGAAGGCCAAAAATGGGGTTTTTTCCCTAAGGATCGCACATATCGCGCCTTTCTACACAATAAACGTTTTTTTCTGATAGCCCCGAGGGATTTGCATTATTATTGGGCCAGTGCGCAGCCTTGCGCAGCCTTGCGTAGTTAACAACACCTTTTTTAGCCTCTGGGAATGCCCCAAAATGGGGTTTTTTCCCTAAGGATCGCACATATCGCGCCTTCTTTGTGCTTTTGCACAAAAGGAATTTTTTTCGGATGGTCCCAGAGGGATTGAATGCATTTGGGACCTTTGTGCATGCAGCTGAGACTGCCAGTTAGCTTTTTTAGCCTCTGGGAAGGCCAAAAATGGGGTTTTTTCCCTAAGGATCGCACATATCGCGCCTTTCTACACAATAAACGTTTTTTTCTGATAGCCCCGAGGGATTTGCATTATTATTGGGCCAGTGCGCAGCCTTGCGCAGCCTTGCGTAGTTAACAACACCTTTTTTAGCCTCTGGGAATGCCCCAAAATGGGGTTTTTTCCCTAAGGATCGCACATATCGCGCCTTCTTTGTGCTTTTGCACAAAAGGAATTTTTTTCGGATGGTCCCAGAGGGATTGAATGCATTTGGGACCTTTGTGCATGCAGCTGAGACTGCCAGTTAGCTTTTTTAGCCTCTGGGAAGGCCAAAAATGGGGTTTTTTCCCTAAGGATCGCACATATCGCGCCTTTCTACACAATAAACGTTTTTTTTCTGATAGCCCCGAGGGATTTGCATTATTATTGGGCCAGTGCGCAGCCTTGCGCAGCCTTGCGTAGTTAACAACACCTTTTTTAGCCTCTGGGAATGCCCCAAAATGGGGTTTTTTCCCTAAGGATCGCACATATCGCGCCTTCTTTGTGCTTTTGCACAAAAGGAATTTTTTTCGGATGGTCCCAGAGGGATTGAATGCATTTGGGACCTTTGTGCATGCAGCTGAGACTGCCAGTTAGCTTTTTTAGCCTCTGGGAAGGCCAAAAATGGGGTTTTTTCCCTAAGGATCGCACATATCGCGCCTTTCTACACAATAAACGTTGTTTTCTGATAGCCCCGAGGGATTTGCATTATTATTGGGCAGTGCGCAGCCTTGCGCAGCCTTGCGTAGTTAACAACACTTTTTTTAGCCTCTGGGAATGCCCCAAAATGGGGTTTTTTCCCTAAGGATAGCACATATCGCGCCTTCTTTGTGCTTTTGCACAAAAGGAATTTTTTTCGGATGGTCCCAGAGGGATTGAATGCATTTGGGACCTTTGTGCATGCAGCTGAGACTGCCAGTTAGCTTTTTTAGCCTCTGGGAAGGCCAAAAATGGGGTTTTTTCCCTAAGGATCGCACATATCGCGCCTTTCTACACAATAAACGTTTTTTTCTGATAGCCCCGAGGGATTTGCATTATTATTGGGCCAGTGCGCAGCCTTGCGCAGCCTTGCGTAGTTAACAACACTTTTTTAGCCTCTGGGAATGCCCCAAAATGGGGTTTTTTCCCTAAGGATCGCACATATCGCGCCTTCTTTGTGCTTTTGCACAAAAGGAATTTTTTTCGGATGGTCCCAGAGGGATTGAATGCATTTGGGACCTTTGTGCATGCAGCTGAGACTGCCAGTTAGCTTTTTTAGCCTCTGGGAAGGCCAAAAATGGGGTTTTTTCCCTACGGATCGCACATATCGCGCCTTTCTACACAATAAACGTTTTTTTTCTGATAGCCCCGAGGGATTTGCATTATTATTGGGCCAGTGCGCAGCCTTGCGCAGCCTTGCGTAGTTAACAACACCTTTTTTAGCCTCTGGGAATGCCCCAAAATGGGGTTTTTTCCCTAAGGATCGCACATATCGCGCCTTCTTTGTGCTTTTGCACAAAAGGAATTTTTTTCGGATGGTCCCAGAGGGATTGAATGCATTTGGGACCTTTGTGCATGCAGCTGAGACTGCCAGTTAGCTTTTTTAGCCTCTGGGAAGGCCAAAAATGGGGTTTTTCCCTAAGGATCGCACATATCGCGCCTTTCTACACAATAAACGTTTTTTTCTGATAGCCCCGAGGGATTTGCATTATTATTGGGCCAGTGCGCAGCCTTGCGCAGCCTTGCGTAGTTAACAACACTTTTTTTAGCCTCTGGGAATGCCCCAAAATGGGGTTTTTTCCCTAAGGATCGCACATATCGCGCCTTCTTTGTGCTTTTGCACAAAAGGAATTTTTTTCGGATGGTCCCAGAGGGATTGAATGCATTTGGGACCTTTGTGCATGCAGCTGAGACTGCCAGTTAGCTTTTTTAGCCTCTGGGAAGGCCAAAAATGGGGTTTTTTCCCTAAGGATCGCACATATCGCGCCTTTCTACACAATAAACGTTTTTTTCTGATAGCCCCGAGGGATTTGCATTATTATTGGGCCAGTGCGCAGCCTTGCGCAGCCTTGCGTAGTTAACAACACCTTTTTTAGCCTCTGGGAATGCCCCAAAATGGGGTTTTTTCCCTAAGGATCGCACATATCGCGCCTTCTTTGTGCTTTTGCACAAAAGGAATTTTTTTCGGATGGTCCCAGAGGGATTGAATGCATTTGGGACCTTTGTGCATGCAGCTGAGACTGCCAGTTAGCTTTTTTAGCCTCTGGGAAGGCCAAAAATGGGGTTTTTTCCCTAAGGATCGCACATATCGCGCCTTTCTACACAATAAACGTTTTTTTCTGATAGCCCCGAGGGATTTGCATTATTATTGGGCCAGTGCGCAGCCTTGCGCAGCCTTGCGTAGTTAACAACACCTTTTTTAGCCTCTGGGAATGCCCCAAAATGGGGTTTTTTCCCTAAGGATCGCACATATCGCGCCTTCTTTGTGCTTTTGCACAAAAGGAATTTTTTTCGGATGGTCCCAGAGGGATTGAATGCATTTGGGACCTTTGTGCATGCAGCTGAGACTGCCAGTTAGCTTTTTTAGCCTCTGGGAAGGCCAAAAATGGGGTTTTTTCCCTAAGGATCGCACATATCGCGCCTTTCTACACAATAAACGTTTTTTTTCTGATAGCCCCGAGGGATTTGCATTATTATTGGGCCAGTGCGCAGCCTTGCGCAGCCTTGCGTAGTTAACAACACCTTTTTTAGCCTCTGGGAATGCCCCAAAATGGGGTTTTTTCCCTAAGGATCGCACATATCGCGCCTTCTTTGTGCTTTTGCACAAAAGGAATTTTTTTCGGATGGTCCCAGAGGGATTGAATGCATTTGGGACCTTTGTGCATGCAGCTGAGACTGCCAGTTAGCTTTTTTAGCCTCTGGGAAGGCCAAAAATGGGGTTTTTTCCCTAAGGATCGCACATATCGCGCCTTTCTACACAATAAACGTTGTTTTCTGATAGCCCCGAGGGATTTGCATTATTATTGGGCAGTGCGCAGCCTTGCGCAGCCTTGCGTAGTTAACAACACTTTTTTAGCCTCTGGGAATGCCCCAAAATGGGGTTTTTTCCCTAAGGATCGCACATATCGCGCCTTCTTTGTGCTTTTGCACAAAAGGAATTTTTTTCGGATGGTCCCAGAGGGATTGAATGCATTTGGGACCTTTGTGCATGCAGCTGAGACTGCCAGTTAGCTTTTTTAGCCTCTGGGAAGGCCAAAAATGGGGTTTTTTCCCTAAGGATCGCACATATCGCGCCTTTCTACACAATAAACGTTTTTTTCTGATAGCCCCGAGGGATTTGCATTATTATTGGGCCAGTGCGCAGCCTTGCGCAGCCTTGCGTAGTTAACAACACTTTTTTTAGCCTCTGGGAATGCCCCAAAATGGGGTTTTTTCCCTAAGGATCGCACATATCGCGCCTTCTTTGTGCTTTTGCACAAAAGGAATTTTTTTCGGATGGTCCCAGAGGGATTGAATGCATTTGGGACCTTTGTGCATGCAGCTGAGACTGCCAGTTAGCTTTTTTAGCCTCTGGGAAGGCCAAAAATGGGGTTTTTTCCCTAAGGATCGCACATATCGCGCCTTTCTACACAATAAACGTTTTTTTTCTGATAGCCCCGAGGGATTTGCATTATTATTGGGCCAGTGCGCAGCCTTGCGCAGCCTTGCGTAGTTAACAACACCTTTTTTAGCCTCTGGGAATGCCCCAAAATGGGGTTTTTTCCCTAAGGATCGCACATATCGCGCCTTCTTTGTGCTTTTGCACAAAAGGAATTTTTTTCGGATGGTCCCAGAGGGATTGAATGCATTTGGGACCTTTGTGCATGCAGCTGAGACTGCCAGTTAGCTTTTTTAGCCTCTGGGAAGGCCAAAAATGGGGTTTTTTCCCTAAGGATCGCACATATCGCGCCTTTCTACACAATAAACGTTTTTTTCTGATAGCCCCGAGGGATTTGCATTATTATTGGGCCAGTGCGCAGACTTGCGCAGCCTTGCGCAGTTAACAACACCTTTTTTAGCCTCTGGGAAGGCCAAAAATGGGGTTTTTTCCCTAAGGATCGCACATATCGCGCCTTTCTACACAATAAACGTTTTGTTTCTGATAGCCCCGAGGGATTTGCATTATTATTGGGCCAGTGCGCAGCCTTGCGCAGCCTTGCGTAGTTAACAACACCTTTTTTAGCCTCTGGGAATGCCCCAAAATGGGGTTTTTTCCCTAAGGATCGCACATATCGCGCCTTCTTTGTGCTTTTGCACAAAAGGAATTTTTTTCGGATGGTCCCAGAGGGATTGAATGCATTTGGGACCTTTGTGCATGCAGCTGAGACTGCCAGTTAGCTTTTTTAGCCTCTGGGAAGGCCAAAAATGGGGTTTTTTCCCTAAGGATCGCACATATCGCGCCTTTCTACACAATAAACGTTTTTTTCTGATAGCCCCGAGGGATTTGCATTATTATTGGGCCAGTGCGCAGCCTTGCGCAGCCTTGCGTAGTTAACAACACTTTTTTTAGCCTCTGGGAATGCCCCAAAATGGGGTTTTTTCCCTAAGGATCGCACATATCGCGCCTTCTTTGTGCTTTTGCACAAAAGGAATTTTTTTCGGATGGTCCCAGAGGGATTGAATGCATTTGGGACCTTTGTGCATGCAGCTGAGACTGCCAGTTAGCTTTATTAGCCTCTGGGAAGGCCAAAAATGGGGTTTTTTCCCTAAGGATCGCACATATCGCGCCTTTCTACACAATAAACGTTTTTTTTCTGATAGCCCCGAGGGATTTGCATTATTATTGGGCCAGTGCGCAGCCTTGCGCAGCCTTGCGTAGTTAACAACACCTTTTTTAGCCTCTGGGAATGCCCCAAAATGGGGTTTTTTCCCTAAGGATCGCACATATCGCGCCTTCTTTGTGCTTTTGCACAAAAGGAATTTTTTTCGGATGGTCCCAGAGGGATTGAATGCATTTGGGACCTTTGTGCATGCAGCTGAGACTGCCAGTTAGCTTTTTTAGCCTCTGGGAAGGCCAAAAATGGGGTTTTTTCCCTAAGGATCGCACATATCGCGCCTTTCTACACAATAAACGTTTTTTTCTGATAGCCCCGAGGGATTTGCATTATTATTGGGCCAGTGCGCAGCCTTGCGCAGCCTTGCGTAGTTAACAACACCTTTTTTAGCCTCTGGGAATGCCCCAAAATGGGGTTTTTTCCCTAAGGATCGCACATATCGCGCCTTCTTTGTGCTTTTGCACAAAAGGAATTTTTTTCGGATGGTCCCAGAGGGATTGAATGCATTTGGGACCTTTGTGCATGCAGCTGAGACTGCCAGTTAGCTTTTTTAGCCTCTGGGAAGGCCAAAAATGGGGTTTTTTCCCTAAGGATCGCACATATCGCGCCTTTCTACACAATAAACGTTTTTTTCTGATAGCCCCGAGGGATTTGCATTATTATTGGGCCAGTGCGCAGCCTTGCGCAGCCTTGCGTAGTTAACAACACTTTTTTTAGCCTCTGGGAATGCCCCAAAATGGGGTTTTTTCCCTAAGGATCGCACATATCGCGCCTTCTTTGTGCTTTTGCACAAAAGGAATTTTTTTCGGATGGTCCCAGAGGGATTGAATGCATTTGGGACCTTTGTGCATGCAGCTGAGACTGCCAGTTAGCTTTTTTAGCCTCTGGGAAGGCCAAAAATGGGGTTTTTTCCCTAAGGATCGCACATATCGCGCCTTTCTACACAATAAACGTTTTTTTTCTGATAGCCCCGAGGGATTTGCATTATTATTGGGCCAGTGCGCAGCCTTGCGCAGCCTTGCGTAGTTAACAACACCTTTTTTAGCCTCTGGGAATGCCCCAAAATGGGGTTTTTTCCCTAAGGATCGCACATATCGCGCCTTCTTTGTGCTTTTGCACAAAAGGAATTTTTTTCGGATGGTCCCAGAGGGATTGAATGCATTTGGGACCTTTGTGCATGCAGCTGAGACTGCCAGTTAGCTTTTTTAGCCTCTGGGAAGGCCAAAAATGGGGTTTTTTCCCTAAGGATCGCACATATCGCGCCTTTCTACACAATAAACGTTTTTTTCTGATAGCCCCGAGGGATTTGCATTATTATTGGGCCAGTGCGCAGACTTGCGCAGCCTTGCGCAGTTAACAACACCTTTTTTAGCCTCTGGGAAGGCCAAAAATGGGGTTTTTTCCCTAAGGATCGCACATATCGCGCCTTTCTACACAATAAACGTTTTGTTTCTGATAGCCCCGAGGGATTTGCATTATTATTGGGCCAGTGCGCAGCCTTGCGCAGCCTTGCGTAGTTAACAACACCTTTTTTAGCCTCTGGGAATGCCCCAAAATGGGGTTTTTTCCCTAAGGATCGCACATATCGCGCCTTCTTTGTGCTTTTGCACAAAAGGAATTTTTTTCGGATGGTCCCAGAGGGATTGAATGCATTTGGGACCTTTGTGCATGCAGCTGAGACTGCCAGTTAGCTTTTTTAGCCTCTGGGAAGGCCAAAAATGGGGTTTTTTCCCTAAGGATCGCACATATCGCGCCTTTCTACACAATAAACGTTTTTTTCTGATAGCCCCGAGGGATTTGCATTATTATTGGGCCAGTGCGCAGCCTTGCGCAGCCTTGCGTAGTTAACAACACTTTTTTTAGCCTCTGGGAATGCCCCAAAATGGGGTTTTTTCCCTAAGGATCGCACATATCGCGCCTTCTTTGTGCTTTTGCACAAAAGGAATTTTTTTCGGATGGTCCCAGAGGGATTGAATGCATTTGGGACCTTTGTGCATGCAGCTGAGACTGCCAGTTAGCTTTTTTAGCCTCTGGGAAGGCCAAAAATGGGGTTTTTTCCCTAAGGATCGCACATATCCCGCCTTTCTACACAATAAACGTTTTTTTTCTGATAGCCCCGAGGGATTTGCATTATTATTGGGCCAGTGCGCAGCCTTGCGCAGCCTTGCGTAGTTAACAACACCTTTTTTAGCCTCTGGGAATGCCCCAAAATGGGGTTTTTTCCCTAAGGATCGCACATATCGCGCCTTCTTTGTGCTTTTGCACAAAAGGAATTTTTTTCGGATGGTCCCAGAGGGATTGAATGCATTTGGGACCTTTGTGCATGCAGCTGAGACTGCCAGTTAGCTTTTTTAGCCTCTGGGAAGGCCAAAAATGGGGTTTTTTCCCTAAGGATCGCACATATCGCGCCTTTCTACACAATAAACGTTTTTTTCTGATAGCCCCGAGGGATTTGCATTATTATTGGGCCAGTGCGCAGCCTTGCGCAGCCTTGCGTAGTTAACAACACTTTTTTTAGCCTCTGGGAATGCCCCAAAATGGGGTTTTTTCCCTAAGGATCGCACATATCGCGCCTTCTTTGTGCTTTTGCACAAAAGGAATTTTTTTCGGATGGTCCCAGGATTGAATGCATTTGGGACCTTTGTGCATGCAGCTGAGACTGCCAGTTAGCTTTTTTAGCCTCTGGGAAGGCCAAAAATGGGGTTTTTTCCCTAAGGATCGCACATATCGCGCCTTTCTACACAATAAACGTTTTTTTTCTGATAGCCCCGAGGGATTTGCATTATTATTGGGCCAGTGCGCAGCCTTGCGCAGCCTTGCGTAGTTAACAACACCTTTTTTAGCCTCTGGGAATGCCCCAAAATGGGGTTTTTTCCCTAAGGATCGCACATATCGCGCCTTCTTTGTGCTTTTGCACAAAAGGAATTTTTTTCGGATGGTCCCAGAGGGATTGAATGCATTTGGGACCTTTGTGCATGCAGCTGAGACTGCCAGTTAGCTTTTTTAGCCTCTGGGAAGGCCAAAAATGGGGTTTTTTTCCCTAAGGATCGCACATATCGCGCCTTTCTACACAATAAACGTTTTTTTCTGATAGCCCCGAGGGATTTGCATTATTATTGGGCCAGTGCGCAGCCTTGCGCAGCCTTGCGTAGTTAACAACACTTTTTTTAGCCTCTGGGAATGCCCCAAAATGGGGTTTTTTCCCTAAGGATCGCACATATCGCGCCTTCTTTGTGCTTTTGCACAAAAGGAATTTTTTTCGGATGGTCCCAGAGGGATTGAATGCATTTGGGACCTTTGTGCATGCAGCTGAGACTGCCAGTTAGCTTTTTTAGCCTCTGGGAAGGCCAAAAATGGGGTTTTTTCCCTAAGGATCGCACATATCGCGCCTTTCTACACAATAAACGTTTTTTTTCTGATAGCCCCGAGGATTTGCATTATTATTGGGCCAGTGCGCAGCCTTGCGCAGCCTTGCGTAGTTAACAACACCTTTTTTAGCCTCTGGGAATGCCCCAAAATGGGGTTTTTTCCCTAAGGATCGCACATATCGCGCCTTCTTTGTGCTTTTGCACAAAAGGAATTTTTTCGGATGGTCCCAGAGGGATTGAATGCATTTGGGACCTTTGTGCATGCAGCTGAGACTGCCAGTTAGCTTTTTTAGCCTCTGGGAAGGCCAAAAATGGGGTTTTTTCCCTAAGGATCGCACATATCGCGCCTTTCTACACAATAAACGTTTTTTTCTGATAGCCCCGAGGGATTTGCATTATTATTGGGCCAGTGCGCAGCCTTGCGCAGCCTTGCGTAGTTAACAACACTTTTTTTAGCCTCTGGGAATGCCCCAAAATGGGGTTTTTTCCCTAAGGATCGCACATATCGCGCCTTCTTTGTGCTTTTGCACAAAAGGAATTTTTTCGGATGGTCCCAGAGGGATTGAATGCATTTGGGACCTTTGTGCATGCAGCTGAGACTGCCAGTTAGCTTTTTTAGCCTCTGGGAAGGCCAAAAATGGGGTTTTTTCCCTAAGGATCGCACATATCGCGCCTTTCTACACAATAAACGTTTTTTTCTGATAGCCCCGAGGGATTTGCATTATTATTGGGCCAGTGCGCAGCCTTGCGCAGCCTTGCGTAGTTAACAACACCTTTTTTAGCCTCTGGGAATGCCCCAAAATGGGGTTTTTTCCCTAAGGATCGCACATATCGCGCCTTCTTTGTGCTTTTGCACAAAAGGAATTTTTTTCGGATGGTCCCAGAGGGATTGAATGCATTTGGGACCTTTGTGCATGCAGCTGAGACTGCCAGTTAGCTTTTTTAGCCTCTGGGAAGGCCAAAAATGGGGTTTTTTCCCTAAGGATCGCACATATCGCGCCTTTCTACACAATAAACGTTTTTTTCTGATAGCCCCGAGGGATTTGCATTATTATTGGGCCAGTGCGCAGCCTTGCGCAGCCTTGCGTAGTTAACAACACTTTTTTTAGCCTCTGGGAATGCCCCAAAATGGGGTTTTTTCCCTAAGGATCGCACATATCGCGCCTTCTTTGTGCTTTTGCACAAAAGGAATTTTTTTCGGATGGTCCCAGAGGGATTGAATGCATTTGGGACCTTTGTGCATGCAGCTGAGACTGCCAGTTAGCTTTTTTAGCCTCTGGGAAGGCCAAAAATGGGGTTTTTTCCCTAAGGATCGCACATATCGCGCCTTTCTACACAATAAACGTTTTTTTCTGATAGCCCCGAGGGATTTGCATTATTATTGGGCCAGTGCGCAGCCTTGCGCAGCCTTGCGTAGTTAACAACACCTTTTTTAGCCTCTGGGAATGCCCCAAAATGGGGTTTTTTCCCTAAGGATCGCACATATCGCGCCTTCTTTGTGCTTTTGCACAAAAGGAATTTTTTTCGGATGGTCCCAGAGGGATTGAATGCATTTGGGACCTTTGTGCATGCAGCTGAGACTGCCAGTTAGCTTTTTTAGCCTCTGGGAAGGCCAAAAATGGGGTTTTTTCCCTAAGGATCGCACATATCGCGCCTTTCTACACAATAAACGTTTTTTTCTGATAGCCCCGAGGGATTTGCATTATTATTGGGCCAGTGCGCAGCCTTGCGCAGCCTTGCGTAGTTAACAACACTTTTTTTAGCCTCTGGGAATGCCCCAAAATGGGGTTTTTTCCCTAAGGATCGCACATATCGCGCCTTCTTTGTGCTTTTGCACAAAAGGAATTTTTTTCGGATGGTCCCAGAGGGATTGAATGCATTTGGGACCTTTGTGCATGCAGCTGAGACTGCCAGTTAGCTTTTTTAGCCTCTGGGAAGGCCAAAAATGGGGTTTTTTCCCTAAGGATCGCACATATCGCGCCTTTCTACACAATAAACGTTTTTTTTCTGATAGCCCCGAGGGATTTGCATTATTATTGGGCCAGTGCGCAGCCTTGCGCAGCCTTGCGTAGTTAACAACACCTTTTTTAGCCTCTGGGAATGCCCCAAAATGGGGTTTTTTCCCTAAGGATCGCACATATCGCGCCTTCTTTGTGCTTTTGCACAAAAGGAATTTTTTTCGGATGGTCCCAGAGGGATTGAATGCATTTGGGACCTTTGTGCATGCAGCTGAGACTGCCAGTTAGCTTTTTTAGCCTCTGGGAAGGCCAAAAATGGGGTTTTTTCCCTAAGGATCGCACATATCGCGCCTTTCTACACAATAAACGTTTTTTTCTGATAGCCCCGAGGGATTTGCATTATTATTGGGCCAGTGCGCAGACTTGCGCAGCCTTGCGCAGTTAACAACACCTTTTTTAGCCTCTGGGAAGGCCAAAAATGGGGTTTTTTCCCTAAGGATCGCACATATCGCGCCTTTCTACACAATAAACGTTTTTTTTCTGATAGCCCCGAGGGATTTGCATTATTATTGGGCCAGTGCGCAGCCTTGCGCAGCCTTGCGTAGTTAACAACACCTTTTTTAGCCTCTGGGAATGCCCCAAAATGGGGTTTTTTCCCTAAGGATCGCACATATCGCGCCTTCTTTGTGCTTTTGCACAAAAGGAATTTTTTTCGGATGGTCCCAGAGGGATTGAATGCATTTGGGACCTTTGTGCATGCAGCTGAGACTGCCAGTTAGCTTTTTTAGCCTCTGGGAAGGCCAAAAATGGGGTTTTTTCCCTAAGGATCGCACATATCGCGCCTTTCTACACAATAAACGTTTTTTTCTGATAGCCCCGAGGGATTTGCATTATTATTGGGCCAGTGCGCAGCCTTGCGCAGCCTTGCGTAGTTAACAACACTTTTTTTAGCCTCTGGGAATGCCCCAAAATGGGGTTTTTTCCCTAAGGATCGCACATATCGCGCCTTCTTTGTGCTTTTGCACAAAAGGAATTTTTTTCGGATGGTCCCAGAGGGATTGAATGCATTTGGGACCTTTGTGCATGCAGCTGAGACTGCCAGTTAGCTTTTTTAGCCTCTGGGAAGGCCAAAAATGGGGTTTTTTCCCTAAGGATCGCACATATCGCGCCTTTCTACACAATAAACGTTTTTTTTCTGATAGCCCCGAGGGATTTGCATTATTATTGGGCCAGTGCGCAGCCTTGCGCAGCCTTGCGTAGTTAACAACACCTTTTTTAGCCTCTGGGAATGCCCCAAAATGGGGTTTTTTCCCTAAGGATCGCACATATCGCGCCTTCTTTGTGCTTTTGCACAAAAGGAATTTTTTTCGGATGGTCCCAGAGGGATTGAATGCATTTGGGACCTTTGTGCATGCAGCTGAGACTGCCAGTTAGCTTTTTTAGCCTCTGGGAAGGCCAAAAATGGGGTTTTTTCCCTAAGGATCGCACATATCGCGCCTTTCTACACAATAAACGTTTTTTTCTGATAGCCCCGAGGGATTTGCATTATTATTGGGCCAGTGCGCAGCCTTGCGCAGCCTTGCGTAGTTAACAACACTTTTTTTAGCCTCTGGGAATGCCCCAAAATGGGGTTTTTTCCCTAAGGATCGCACATATCGCGCCTTCTTTGTGCTTTTGCACAAAAGGAATTTTTTTCGGATGGTCCCAGAGGGATTGAATGCATTTGGGACCTTTGTGCATGCAGCTGAGACTGCCAGTTAGCTTTTTTAGCCTCTGGGAAGGCCAAAAATGGGGTTTTTTCCCTAAGGATCGCACATATCGCGCCTTTCTACACAATAAACGTTTTTTTTCTGATAGCCCCGAGGGATTTGCATTATTATTGGGCCAGTGCGCAGCCTTGCGCAGCCTTGCGTAGTTAACAACACCTTTTTTAGCCTCTGGGAATGCCCCAAAATGGGGTTTTTTCCCTAAGGATCGCACATATCGCGCCTTCTTTGTGCTTTTGCACAAAAGGAATTTTTTTCGGATGGTCCCAGAGGGATTGAATGCATTTGGGACCTTTGTGCATGCAGCTGAGACTGCCAGTTAGCTTTTTTAGCCTCTGGGAAGGCCAAAAATGGGGTTTTTTCCCTAAGGATCGCACATATCGCGCCTTTCTACACAATAAACGTTTTTTTCTGATAGCCCCGAGGGATTTGCATTATTATTGGGCCAGTGCGCAGCCTTGCGCAGCCTTGCGTAGTTAACAACACTTTTTTTAGCCTCTGGGAATGCCCCAAAATGGGGTTTTTTCCCTAAGGATCGCACATATCGCGCCTTCTTTGTGCTTTTGCACAAAAGGAATTTTTTTCGGATGGTCCCAGAGGGATTGAATGCATTTGGGACCTTTGTGCATGCAGCTGAGACTGCCAGTTAGCTTTTTTAGCCTCTGGGAAGGCCAAAAATGGGGTTTTTTCCCTAAGGATCGCACATATCGCGCCTTTCTACACAATAAACGTTTTTTTTCTGATAGCCCCGAGGGATTTGCATTATTATTGGGCCAGTGCGCAGCCTTGCGCAGCCTTGCGTAGTTAACAACACCTTTTTTAGCCTCTGGGAATGCCCCAAAATGGGGTTTTTTCCCTAAGGATCGCACATATCGCGCCTTCTTTGTGCTTTTGCACAAAAGGAATTTTTTTCGGATGGTCCCAGAGGGATTGAATGCATTTGGGACCTTTGTGCATGCAGCTGAGACTGCCAGTTAGCTTTTTTAGCCTCTGGGAAGGCCAAAAATGGGGTTTTTTCCCTAAGGATCGCACATATCGCGCCTTTCTACACAATAAACGTTTTTTTCTGATAGCCCCGAGGGATTTGCATTATTATTGGGCCAGTGCGCAGACTTGCGCAGCCTTGCGCAGTTAACAACACCTTTTTTAGCCTCTGGGAAGGCCAAAAATGGGGTTTTTTCCCTAAGGATCGCACATATCGCGCCTTTCTACACAATAAACGTTTTTTTTCTGATAGCCCCGAGGGATTTGCATTATTATTGGGCCAGTGCGCAGCCTTGCGCAGCCTTGCGTAGTTAACAACACCTTTTTTAGCCTCTGGGAATGCCCCAAAATGGGGTTTTTTCCCTAAGGATCGCACATATCGCGCCTTCTTTGTGCTTTTGCACAAAAGGAATTTTTTTCGGATGGTCCCAGAGGGATTGAATGCATTTGGGACCTTTGTGCATGCAGCTGAGACTGCCAGTTAGCTTTTTTAGCCTCTGGGAAGGCCAAAAATGGGGTTTTTTCCCTAAGGATCGCACATATCGCGCCTTTCTACACAATAAACGTTTTTTTCTGATAGCCCCGAGGGATTTGCATTATTATTGGGCCAGTGCGCAGCCTTGCGCAGCCTTGCGTAGTTAACAACACTTTTTTTAGCCTCTGGGAATGCCCCAAAATGGGGTTTTTTCCCTAAGGATCGCACATATCGCGCCTTCTTTGTGCTTTTGCACAAAAGGAATTTTTTTCGGATGGTCCCAGAGGGATTGAATGCATTTGGGACCTTTGTGCATGCAGCTGAGACTGCCAGTTAGCTTTTTTAGCCTCTGGGAAGGCCAAAAATGGGTTTTTTTCCCTAAGGATCGCACATATCGCGCCTTTCTACACAATAAACGTTTTTTTTCTGATAGCCCCGAGGGATTTGCATTATTATTGGGCCAGTGCGCAGCCTTGCGCAGCCTTGCGTAGTTAACAACACCTTTTTTAGCCTCTGGGAATGCCCCAAAATGGGGTTTTTTCCCTAAGGATCGCACATATCGAGCCTTCTTTGTGCTTTTGCACAAAAGGAATTTTTTTCGGATGGTCCCAGAGGGATTGAATGCATTTGGGACCTTTGTGCATGCAGCTGAGACTGCCAGTTAGCTTTTTTAGCCTCTGGGAAGGCCAAAAATGGGGTTTTTTCCCTAAGGATCGCACATATCGCGCCTTTCTACACAATAAACGTTTTTTTTCTGATAGCCCCGAGGGATTTGCATTATTATTGGGCCAGTGCGCAGCCTTGCGCAGCCTTGCGTAGTTCACAACACCTTTTTTAGCCTCTGGGAAGGCCAAAAATGGGGTTTTTTCCCTAAGGATCGCAGATATCGCGCCTTTCTAGACAATAAACTTTTTTTTCGGATAGCCCCGAGGGATTTGCATTATTATTGGGCCAGTGCGCAGCCTTGCGCAGCCTTGCGTAGTTCACAACACCTTTTTTAGCCTCTGGGAAGGCCAAAAATGGGGTTTTTTCCCTAAGGATCGCACATATCGCGCCTTCTTTGTGCTTTTGCACAAAAGGAATTTTTTTCGGATGGTCCCAGAGGGATTGAATGCATTTGGGACCTTTGTGCATGCAGCTGAGAGCGCCAATTAGCTTTTTTCTGCTTTTGGGGGCTAATTGAAGCCCTGAAAAAGTGCAGCACTTTTTAGTATCGCCAAATTCGATAAAAATAGTGCCAAATGGAATGTTTTTTGGTGCCGCAACGGGATCTGGGGTGCTTTTGTGCTGGGGCCGTTGCACCAAAACCAGCACTTTTTTGAGGGACCCACCCCACTCCTCTCAAAACTGAAATTCCCACCTTATCGACAAAATCGCAGACTTTCTACACAATAAACTTTTCTTTCGGATAGCCCCGAGGGATTTGCATTATTATTGGGCCATTGCGCAGCCTTGCGCAGCCTTGCGTAGTTCACAACACCTTTTTTAGCCTCTGGGAAGGCCAAAAATGGGGTTTTTTCCCTAAGGATCGCACATATCGCGCCTTTCTAGACAATAAACTTTTTTTTCGGATAGCCCCGAGGGATTTGCATTATTATTGGGCCAGTGCGCAGCCTTGCGCAGCCTTGCGTAGTTCACAACACCTTTTTTAGCCTCTGGGAAGGCCAAAAATGGGGTTTTTTCCCTAAGGATCGCACATATCGCGCCTTTCTAGACAATAAACTTTTTTTTCGGATAGCCCCGAGGGATTTGCATTATTATTGGGCCAGTGCGCAGCCTTGCGCAGCCTTGCGTAGTTCACAACACCTTTTTTAGCCTCTGGGAAGGCCAAAAATGGGGTTTTTTCCCTAAGGATCGCACATATCGCGCCTTTCTACACAATAAACTTTTTTTTCGGACAGCCCCGAGGGATTTGCATTATTGTTGGGCCAGTGCGCAGCCTTGCGCAGCCTTGCGTAGTTCACAACACCTTTTTTAGCCTCTGGGAAGGCCAAAAATGGGGTTTTTTCCCTAAGGATCGCACATATCGCGCCTTCTTTGTGCTTTTGCACAAAAGGAATTTTTTTCGGATGGTCCCAGAGGGATTGAATGCATTTGGGACCTTTGTGCATGCAGCTGAGAGCGCCAATTAGCTTTTTTCTGCTTTTGGGGGCTAATTGAAGCCCTGAAAAAGTGCAGCACTTTTTAGTATCGCCAAATTCGATAAAAATAGTGCCAAATGGAATGTTTTTTGGTGCCGCAACGGGATCTGGGGTGCTTTTGTGCTGGGGCCGTTGCACCAAAACCAGCACTTTTTTGAGGGACCCACCCCACCCCTCTCAAAACTGAAATTCCCACCTTATCGACAAAATCGCAGACTTTCTACACAATAAACTTTTCTTTCGGATAGCCCCGAGGGATTTGCATTATTATTGGGCCAGTGCGCAGCCTTGCGCAGCCTTGCGTAGTTCACAACACCTTTTTTAGCCTCTGGGAAGGCCAAAAATGGGGTTTTTTCCCTAAGGATCGCACATATCGCGCCTTTCTAGACAATAAACTTTTTTTTCGGATAGCCCCGAGGGATTTGCATTATTATTGGGCCAGTGCGCAGCCTTGCGCAGCCTTGCGTAGTTCACAACACCTTTTTTAGCCTCTGGGAAGGCCAAAAATGGGGTTTTTTCCCTAAGGATCGCACATATCGCGCCTTTCTAGACAATAAACTTTTTTTTCGGATAGCCCCGAGGGATTTGCATTATTATTGGGCCAGTGCGCAGCCTTGCGCAGCCTTGCGTAGTTCACAACACCTTTTTTAGCCTCTGGGAAGGCCAAAAATGGGGTTTTTTCCCTAAGGATCGCACATATCGCGCCTTCTTTGTGCTTTTGCACAAAAGGAATTTTTTTCGGATGGTCCCAGAGGGATTGAATGCATTTGGGACCTTTGTGCATGCAGCTGAGAGCGCCAATTAGCTTTTTTCTGCTTTTGGGGGCTAATTGAAGCCCTGAAAAAGTGCAGCACTTTTTAGTATCGCCAAATTCGATAAAAATAGTGCCAAATGGAATGTTTTTTGGTGCCGCAACGGGATCTGGGGTGCTTTTGTGCTGGGGCCGTTGCACCAAAACCAGCACTTTTTTGAGGGACCCACCCCACTCCTCTCAAAACTGAAATTCCCACCTTATCGACAAAATCGCAGACTTTCTACACAATAAACTTTTCTTTCGGATAGCCCCGAGGGATTTGCATTATTATTGGGCCATTGCGCAGCCTTGCGCAGCCTTGCGTAGTTCACAACACCTTTTTTAGCCTCTGGGAAGGCCAAAAATGGGGTTTTTTCCCTAAGGATCGCACATATCGCGCCTTTCTAGACAATAAACTTTTTTTTCGGATAGCCCCGAGGGATTTGCATTATTATTGGGCCAGTGCGCAGCCTTGCGCAGCCTTGCGTAGTTCACAACACCTTTTTTAGCCTCTGGGAAGGCCAAAAATGGGGTTTTTTCCCTAAGGATCGCACATATCGCGCCTTTCTAGACAATAAACTTTTTTTTCGGATAGCCCCGAGGGATTTGCATTATTATTGGGCCAGTGCGCAGCCTTGCGCAGCCTTGCGTAGTTCACAACACCTTTTTTAGCCTCTGGGAAGGCCAAAAATGGGGTTTTTTCCCTAAGGATCGCACATATCGCGCCTTTCTACACAATAAACTTTTTTTTCGGACAGCCCCGAGGGATTTGCATTATTGTTGGGCCAGTGCGCAGCCTTGCGCAGCCTTGCGTAGTTCACAACACCTTTTTTAGCCTCTGGGAAGGCCAAAAATGGGGTTTTTTCCCTAAGGATCGCACATATCGCGCCTTCTTTGTGCTTTTGCACAAAAGGAATTTTTTTCGGATGGTCCCAGAGGGATTGAATGCATTTGGGACCTTTGTGCATGCAGCTGAGAGCGCCAATTAGCTTTTTTCTGCTTTTGGGGGCTAATTGAAGCCCTGAAAAAGTGCAGCACTTTTTAGTATCGCCAAATTCGATAAAAATAGTGCCAAATGGAATGTTTTTTGGTGCCGCAACGGGATCTGGGGTGCTTTTGTGCTGGGGCCGTTGCACCAAAACCAGCACTTTTTTGAGGGACCCACCCCACCCCTCTCAAAACTGAAATTCCCACCTTATCGACAAAATCGCAGACTTTCTACACAATAAACTTTTCTTTCGGATAGCCCCGAGGGATTTGCATTATTATTGGGCCAGTGCGCAGCCTTGCGCAGCCTTGCGTAGTTCACAACACCTTTTTTAGCCTCTGGGAAGGCCAAAAATGGGGTTTTTTCCCTAAGGATCGCACATATCGCGCCTTTCTAGACAATAAACTTTTTTTTCGGATAGCCCCGAGGGATTTGCATTATTATTGGGCCAGTGCGCAGCCTTGCGCAGCCTTGCGTAGTTCACAACACCTTTTTTAGCCTCTGGGAAGGCCAAAAATGGGGTTTTTTCCCTAAGGATCGCACATATCGCGCCTTTCTAGACAATAAACTTTTTTTTCGGATAGCCCCGAGGGATTTGCATTATTATTGGGCCAGTGCGCAGCCTTGCGCAGCCTTGCGTAGTTCACAACACCTTTTTTAGCCTCTGGGAAGGCCAAAAATGGGGTTTTTTCCCTAAGGATCGCACATATCGCGCCTTCTTTGTGCTTTTGCACAAAAGGAATTTTTTTCGGATGGTCCCAGAGGGATTGAATGCATTTGGGACCTTTGTGCATGCAGCTGAGAGCGCCAATTAGCTTTTTTCTGCTTTTGGGGGCTAATTGAAGCCCTGAAAAAGTGCAGCACTTTTTAGTATCGCCAAATTCGATAAAAATAGTGCCAAATGGAATGTTTTTTGGTGCCGCAACGGGATCTGGGGTGCTTTTGTGCTGGGGCCGTTGCACCAAAACCAGCACTTTTTTGAGGGACCCACCCCACTCCTCTCAAAACTGAAATTCCCACCTTATCGACAAAATCGCAGACTTTCTACACAATAAACTTTTCTTTCGGATAGCCCCGAGGGATTTGCATTATTATTGGGCCATTGCGCAGCCTTGCGCAGCCTTGCGTAGTTCACAACACCTTTTTTAGCCTCTGGGAAGGCCAAAAATGGGGTTTTTTCCCTAAGGATCGCACATATCGCGCCTTTCTAGACAATAAACTTTTTTTTCGGATAGCCCCGAGGGATTTGCATTATTATTGGGCCAGTGCGCAGCCTTGCGCAGCCTTGCGTAGTTCACAACACCTTTTTTAGCCTCTGGGAAGGCCAAAAATGGGGTTTTTTCCCTAAGGATCGCACATATCGCGCCTTTCTAGACAATAAACTTTTTTTTCGGATAGCCCCGAGGGATTTGCATTATTATTGGGCCAGTGCGCAGCCTTGCGCAGCCTTGCGTAGTTCACAACACCTTTTTTAGCCTCTGGGAAGGCCAAAAATGGGGTTTTTTCCCTAAGGATCGCACATATCGCGCCTTTCTACACAATAAACTTTTTTTTCGGACAGCCCCGAGGGATTTGCATTATTGTTGGGCCAGTGCGCAGCCTTGCGCAGCCTTGCGTAGTTCACAACACCTTTTTTAGCCTCTGGGAAGGCCAAAAATGGGGTTTTTTCCCTAAGGATCGCACATATCGCGCCTTCTTTGTGCTTTTGCACAAAAGGAATTTTTTTCGGATGGTCCCAGAGGGATTGAATGCATTTGGGACCTTTGTGCATGCAGCTGAGAGCGCCAATTAGCTTTTTTCTGCTTTTGGGGGCTAATTGAAGCCCTGAAAAAGTGCAGCACTTTTTAGTATCGCCAAATTCGATAAAAATAGTGCCAAATGGAATGTTTTTTGGTGCCGCAACGGGATCTGGGGTGCTTTTGTGCTGGGGCCGTTGCACCAAAACCAGCACTTTTTTGAGGGACCCACCCCACCCCTCTCAAAACTGAAATTCCCACCTTATCGACAAAATCGCAGACTTTCTACACAATAAACTTTTCTTTCGGATAGCCCCGAGGGATTTGCATTATTATTGGGCCAGTGCGCAGCCTTGCGCAGCCTTGCGTAGTTCACAACACCTTTTTTAGCCTCTGGGAAGGCCAAAAATGGGGTTTTTTCCCTAAGGATCGCACATATCGCGCCTTTCTAGACAATAAACTTTTTTTTCGGATAGCCCCGAGGGATTTGCATTATTATTGGGCCAGTGCGCAGCCTTGCGCAGCCTTGCGTAGTTCACAACACCTTTTTTAGCCTCTGGGAAGGCCAAAAATGGGGTTTTTTCCCTAAGGATCGCACATATCGCGCCTTTCTAGACAATAAACTTTTTTTTCGGATAGCCCCGAGGGATTTGCATTATTATTGGGCCAGTGCGCAGCCTTGCGCAGCCTTGCGTAGTTCACAACACCTTTTTTAGCCTCTGGGAAGGCCAAAAATGGGGTTTTTTCCCTAAGGATCGCACATATCGCGCCTTCTTTGTGCTTTTGCACAAAAGGAATTTTTTTCGGATGGTCCCAGAGGGATTGAATGCATTTGGGACCTTTGTGCATGCAGCTGAGAGCGCCAATTAGCTTTTTTCTGCTTTTGGGGGCTAATTGAAGCCCTGAAAAAGTGCAGCACTTTTTAGTATCGCCAAATTCGATAAAAATAGTGCCAAATGGAATGTTTTTTGGTGCCGCAACGGGATCTGGGGTGCTTTTGTGCTGGGGCCGTTGCACCAAAACCAGCACTTTTTTGAGGGACCCACCCCACTCCTCTCAAAACTGAAATTCCCACCTTATCGACAAAATCGCAGACTTTCTACACAATAAACTTTTCTTTCGGATACCCCCGAGGGATTTGCATTATTATTGGGCCATTGCGCAGCCTTGCGCAGCCTTGCGTAGTTCACAACACCTTTTTTAGCCTCTGGGAAGGCCAAAAATGGGGTTTTTTCCCTAAGGATCGCACATATCGCGCCTTTCTAGACAATAAACTTTTTTTTCGGATAGCCCCGAGGGATTTGCATTATTATTGGGCCAGTGCGCAGCCTTGCGCAGCCTTGCGTAGTTCACAACACCTTTTTTAGCCTCTGGGAAGGCCAAAAATGGGGTTTTTTCCCTAAGGATCGCACATATCGCGCCTTTCTAGACAATAAACTTTTTTTTCGGATAGCCCCGAGGGATTTGCATTATTATTGGGCCAGTGCGCAGCCTTGCGCAGCCTTGCGTAGTTCACAACACCTTTTTTAGCCTCTGGGAAGGCCAAAAATGGGGTTTTTTCCCTAAGGATCGCACATATCGCGCCTTTCTACACAATAAACTTTTTTTTCGGACAGCCCCGAGGGATTTGCATTATTGTTGGGCCAGTGCGCAGCCTTGCGCAGCCTTGCGTAGTTCACAACACCTTTTTTAGCCTCTGGGAAGGCCAAAAATGGGGTTTTTTCCCTAAGGATCGCACATATCGCGCCTTCTTTGTGCTTTTGCACAAAAGGAATTTTTTTCGGATGGTCCCAGAGGGATTGAATGCATTTGGGACCTTTGTGCATGCAGCTGAGAGCGCCAATTAGCTTTTTTCTGCTTTTGGGGGCTAATTGAAGCCCTGAAAAAGTGCAGCACTTTTTAGTATCGCCAAATTCGATAAAAATAGTGCCAAATGGAATGTTTTTTGGTGCCGCAACGGGATCTGGGGTGCTTTTGTGCTGGGGCCGTTGCACCAAAACCAGCACTTTTTTGAGGGACCCACCCCACCCCTCTCAAAACTGAAATTCCCACCTTATCGACAAAATCGCAGACTTTCTACACAATAAACTTTTCTTTCGGATAGCCCCGAGGGATTTGCATTATTATTGGGCCAGTGCGCAGCCTTGCGCAGCCTTGCGTAGTTCACAACACCTTTTTTAGCCTCTGGGAAGGCCAAAAATGGGGTTTTTTCCCTAAGGATCGCACATATCGCGCCTTTCTAGACAATAAACTTTTTTTTCGGATAGCCCCGAGGGATTTGCATTATTATTGGGCCAGTGCGCAGCCTTGCGCAGCCTTGCGTAGTTCACAACACCTTTTTTAGCCTCTGGGAAGGCCAAAAATGGGGTTTTTTCCCTAAGGATCGCACATATCGCGCCTTTCTAGACAATAAACTTTTTTTTCGGATAGCCCCGAGGGATTTGCATTATTATTGGGCCAGTGCGCAGCCTTGCGCAGCCTTGCGTAGTTCACAACACCTTTTTTAGCCTCTGGGAAGGCCAAAAATGGGGTTTTTTCCCTAAGGATCGCACATATCGCGCCTTCTTTGTGCTTTTGCACAAAAGGAATTTTTTTCGGATGGTCCCAGAGGGATTGAATGCATTTGGGACCTTTGTGCATGCAGCTGAGAGCGCCAATTAGCTTTTTTCTGCTTTTGGGGGCTAATTGAAGCCCTGAAAAAGTGCAGCACTTTTTAGTATCGCCAAATTCGATAAAAATAGTGCCAAATGGAATGTTTTTTGGTGCCGCAACGGGATCTGGGGTGCTTTTGTGCTGGGGCCGTTGCACCAAAACCAGCACTTTTTTGAGGGACCCACCCCACTCCTCTCAAAACTGAAATTCCCACCTTATCGACAAAATCGCAGACTTTCTACACAATAAACTTTTCTTTCGGATAGCCCCGAGGGATTTGCATTATTATTGGGCCATTGCGCAGCCTTGCGCAGCCTTGCGTAGTTCACAACACCTTTTTTAGCCTCTGGGAAGGCCAAAAATGGGGTTTTTTCCCTAAGGATCGCACATATCGCGCCTTTCTAGACAATAAACTTTTTTTTCGGATAGCCCCGAGGGATTTGCATTATTATTGGGCCAGTGCGCAGCCTTGCGCAGCCTTGCGTAGTTCACAACACCTTTTTTAGCCTCTGGGAAGGCCAAAAATGGGGTTTTTTCCCTAAGGATCGCACATATCGCGCCTTTCTAGACAATAAACTTTTTTTTCGGATAGCCCCGAGGGATTTGCATTATTATTGGGCCAGTGCGCAGCCTTGCGCAGCCTTGCGTAGTTCACAACACCTTTTTTAGCCTCTGGGAAGGCCAAAAATGGGGTTTTTTCCCTAAGGATCGCACATATCGCGCCTTTCTACACAATAAACTTTTTTTTCGGACAGCCCCGAGGGATTTGCATTATTGTTGGGCCAGTGCGCAGCCTTGCGCAGCCTTGCGTAGTTCACAACACCTTTTTTAGCCTCTGGGAAGGCCAAAAATGGGGTTTTTTCCCTAAGGATCGCACATATCGCGCCTTCTTTGTGCTTTTGCACAAAAGGAATTTTTTTCGGATGGTCCCAGAGGGATTGAATGCATTTGGGACCTTTGTGCATGCAGCTGAGAGCGCCAATTAGCTTTTTTCTGCTTTTGGGGGCTAATTGAAGCCCTGAAAAAGTGCAGCACTTTTTAGTATCGCCAAATTCGATAAAAATAGTGCCAAATGGAATGTTTTTTGGTGCCGCAACGGGATCTGGGGTGCTTTTGTGCTGGGGCCGTTGCACCAAAACCAGCACTTTTTTGAGGGACCCACCCCACCCCTCTCAAAACTGAAATTCCCACCTTATCGACAAAATCGCAGACTTTCTACACAATAAACTTTTCTTTCGGATAGCCCCGAGGGATTTGCATTATTATTGGGCCAGTGCGCAGCCTTGCGCAGCCTTGCGTAGTTCACAACACCTTTTTTAGCCTCTGGGAAGGCCAAAAATGGGGTTTTTTCCCTAAGGATCGCACATATCGCGCCTTTCTAGACAATAAACTTTTTTTTCGGATAGCCCCGAGGGATTTGCATTATTATTGGGCCAGTGCGCAGCCTTGCGCAGCCTTGCGTAGTTCACAACACCTTTTTTAGCCTCTGGGAAGGCCAAAAATGGGGTTTTTTCCCTAAGGATCGCACATATCGCGCCTTCTTTGTGCTTTTGCACAAAAGGAATTTTTTTCGGATGGTCCCAGAGGGATTGAATGCATTTGGGACCTTTGTGCATGCAGCTGAGAGCGCCAATTAGCTTTTTTCTGCTTTTGGGGGCTAATTGAAGCCCTGAAAAAGTGCAGCACTTTTTAGTATCGCCAAATTCGATAAAAATAGTGCCAAATGGAATGTTTTTTGGTGCCGCAACGGGATCTGGGGTGCTTTTGTGCTGGGGCCGTTGCACCAAAACCAGCACTTTTTTGAGGGACCCACCCCACTCCTCTCAAAACTGAAATTCCCACCTTATCGACAAAATCGCAGACTTTCTACACAATAAACTTTTCTTTCGGATAGCCCCGAGGGATTTGCATTATTATTGGGCCATTGCGCAGCCTTGCGCAGCCTTGCGTAGTTCACAACACCTTTTTTAGCCTCTGGGAAGGCCAAAAATGGGGTTTTTTCCCTAAGGATCGCACATATCGCGCCTTTCTAGACAATAAACTTTTTTTTCGGATAGCCCCGAGGGATTTGCATTATTATTGGGCCAGTGCGCAGCCTTGCGCAGCCTTGCGTAGTTCACAACACCTTTTTTAGCCTCTGGGAAGGCCAAAAATGGGGTTTTTTCCCTAAGGATCGCACATATCGCGCCTTTCTAGACAATAAACTTTTTTTTCGGATAGCCCCGAGGGATTTGCATTATTATTGGGCCAGTGCGCAGCCTTGCGCAGCCTTGCGTAGTTCACAACACCTTTTTTAGCCTCTGGGAAGGCCAAAAATGGGGTTTTTTCCCTAAGGATCGCACATATCGCGCCTTTCTACACAATAAACTTTTTTTTCGGACAGCCCCGAGGGATTTGCATTATTGTTGGGCCAGTGCGCAGCCTTGCGCAGCCTTGCGTAGTTCACAACACCTTTTTTAGCCTCTGGGAAGGCCAAAAATGGGGTTTTTTCCCTAAGGATCGCACATATCGCGCCTTCTTTGTGCTTTTGCACAAAAGGAATTTTTTTCGGATGGTCCCAGAGGGATTGAATGCATTTGGGACCTTTGTGCATGCAGCTGAGAGCGCCAATTAGCTTTTTTCTGCTTTTGGGGGCTAATTGAAGCCCTGAAAAAGTGCAGCACTTTTTAGTATCGCCAAATTCGATAAAAATAGTGCCAAATGGAATGTTTTTTGGTGCCGCAACGGGATCTGGGGTGCTTTTGTGCTGGGGCCGTTGCACCAAAACCAGCACTTTTTTGAGGGACCCACCCCACCCCTCTCAAAACTGAAATTCCCACCTTATCGACAAAATCGCAGACTTTCTACACAATAAACTTTTCTTTCGGATAGCCCCGAGGGATTTGCATTATTATTGGGCCAGTGCGCAGCCTTGCGCAGCCTTGCGTAGTTCACAACACCTTTTTTAGCCTCTGGGAAGGCCAAAAATGGGGTTTTTTCCCTAAGGATCGTACATATCGCGCCTTTCTAGACAACAAACTTTTTTTTCGGATAGCCCCGAGGGATTTGCATTATTATTGGGCCAGTGCGCAGCCTTGCGCAGCCTTGCGTAGTTCACAACACCTTTTTTAGCCTCTGGGAAGGCCAAAAATGGGGTTTTTTCCCTAAGGATCGCACATATCGCGCCTTCTTTGTGCTTTTGCACAAAAGGAATTTTTTTCGGATGGTCCCAGAGGGATTGAATGCATTTGGGACCTTTGTGCATGCAGCTGAGAGCGCCAATTAGCTTTTTTCTGCTTTTGGGGGCTAATTGAAGCCCTGAAAAAGTGCAGCACTTTTTAGTATCGCCAAATTCGATAAAAATAGTGCCAAATGGAATGTTTTTTGGTGCCGCAACGGGATCTGGGGTGCTTTTGTGCTGGGGCCGTTGCACCAAAACCAGCACTTTTTTGAGGGACCCACCCCACTCCTCTCAAAACTGAAATTCCCACCTTATCGACAAAATCGCAGACTTTCTACACAATAAACTTTTCTTTCGGATAGCCCCGAGGGATTTGCATTATTATTGGGCCATTGCGCAGCCTTGCGCAGCCTTGCGTAGTTCACAACACCTTTTTTAGCCTCTGGGAAGGCCAAAAATGGGGTTTTTTCCCTAAGGATCGCACATATCGCGCCTTTCTAGACAATAAACTTTTTTTTCGGATAGCCCCGAGGGATTTGCATTATTATTGGGCCAGTGCGCAGCCTTGCGCAGCCTTGCGTAGTTCACAACACCTTTTTTAGCCTCTGGGAAGGCCAAAAATGGGGTTTTTTCCCTAAGGATCGCACATATCGCGCCTTTCTAGACAATAAACTTTTTTTTCGGATAGCCCCGAGGGATTTGCATTATTATTGGGCCAGTGCGCAGCCTTGCGCAGCCTTGCGTAGTTCACAACACCTTTTTTAGCCTCTGGGAAGGCCAAAAATGGGGTTTTTTCCCTAAGGATCGCACATATCGCGCCTTTCTACACAATAAACTTTTTTTTCGGACAGCCCCGAGGGATTTGCATTATTGTTGGGCCAGTGCGCAGCCTTGCGCAGCCTTGCGTAGTTCACAACACCTTTTTTAGCCTCTGGGAAGGCCAAAAAATGGGGTTTTTTCCCTAAGGATCGCACATATCGCGCCTTCTTTGTGCTTTTGCACAAAAGGAATTTTTTTCGGATGGTCCCAGAGGGATTGAATGCATTTGGGACCTTTGTGCATGCAGCTGAGAGCGCCAATTAGCTTTTTTCTGCTTTTGGGGGCTAATTGAAGCCCTGAAAAAGTGCAGCACTTTTTAGTATCGCCAAATTCGATAAAAATAGTGCCAAATGGAATGTTTTTTGGTGCCGCAACGGGATCTGGGGTGCTTTTGTGCTGGGGCCGTTGCACCAAAACCAGCACTTTTTTGAGGGACCCACCCCACCCCTCTCAAAACTGAAATTCCCACCTTATCGACAAAATCGCAGACTTTCTACACAATAAACTTTTCTTTCGGATAGCCCCGAGGGATTTGCATTATTATTGGGCCAGTGCGCAGCCTTGCGCAGCCTTGCGTAGTTCACAACACCTTTTTTAGCCTCTGGGAAGGCCAAAAATGGGGTTTTTTCCCTAAGGATCGCACATATCGCGCCTTTCTAGACAATAAACTTTTTTTTCGGATAGCCCCGAGGGATTTGCATTATTATTGGGCCAGTGCGCAGCCTTGCGCAGCCTTGCGTAGTTCACAACACCTTTTTTAGCCTCTGGGAAGGCCAAAAATGGGGTTTTTTCCCTAAGGATCGCACATATCGCGCCTTCTTTGTGCTTTTGCACAAAAGGAATTTTTTTCGGATGGTCCCAGAGGGATTGAATGCATTTGGGACCTTTGTGCATGCAGCTGAGAGCGCCAATTAGCTTTTTTCTGCTTTTGGGGGCTAATTGAAGCCCTGAAAAAGTGCAGCACTTTTTAGTATCGCCAAATTCGATAAAAATAGTGCCAAATGGAATGTTTTTTGGTGCCGCAACGGGATCTGGGGTGCTTTTGTGCTGGGGCCGTTGCACCAAAACCAGCACTTTTTTGAGGGACCCACCCCACCCCTCTCAAAACTGAAATTCCCACCTTATCGACAAAATCGCAGACTTTCTACACAATAAACTTTTCTTTCGGATAGCCCCGAGGGATTTGCATTATTATTGGGCCAGTGCGCAGCCTTGCGCAGCCTTGCGTAGTTCACAACACCTTTTTTAGCCTCTGGGAAGGCCAAAAATGGGGTTTTTTCCCTAAGGATCGCACATATCGCGCCTTTCTAGACAATAAACTTTTTTTTCGGATAGCCCCGAGGGATTTGCATTATTATTGGGCCAGTGCGCAGCCTTGCGTAGTTCACAACACCTTTTTTAGCCTCTGGGAAGGCCAAAAATGGGGTTTTTTCCCTAAGGATCGCACATATCGCGCCTTTCTAGACAATAAACTTTTTTTTCGGATAGCCCCGAGGGATTTGCATTATTATTGGCCAGTGCGCAGCCTTGCGCAGCCTTGCGTAGTTCACAACACCTTTTTTAGCCTCTGGGAAGGCCAAAAATGGGGTTTTTTCCCTAAGGATCGCACATATCGCGCCTTCTTTGTGCTTTTGCACAAAAGGAATTTTTTTCGGATGGTCCCAGAGGGATTGAATGCATTTGGGACCTTTGTGCATGCAGCTGAGAGCGCCAATTAGCTTTTTTCTGCTTTTGGGGGCTAATTGAAGCCCTGAAAAAGTGCAGCACTTTTTAGTATCGCCAAATTCGATAAAAATAGTGCCAAATGGAATGTTTTTTGGTGCCGCAACGGGATCTGGGGTGCTTTTGTGCTGGGGCCGTTGCACCAAAACCAGCACTTTTTTGAGGGACCCACCCCACTCCTCTCAAAACTGAAATTCCCACCTTATCGACAAAATCGCAGACTTTCTACACAATAAACTTTTCTTTCGGATAGCCCCGAGGGATTTGCATTATTATTGGGCCATTGCGCAGCCTTGCGCAGCCTTGCGTAGTTCACAACACCTTTTTTAGCCTCTGGGAAGGCCAAAAATGGGGTTTTTTCCCTAAGGATCGCACATATCGCGCCTTTCTAGACAATAAACTTTTTTTCGGATAGCCCCGAGGGATTTGCATTATTATTGGGCCAGTGCGCAGCCTTGCGCAGCCCTTGCGTAGTTCACAACACCTTTTTTAGCCTCTGGGAAGGCCAAAAATGGGGTTTTTTCCCTAAGGATCGCACATATCGCGCCTTTCTAGACAATAAACTTTTTTTCGGATAGCCCCGAGGGATTTGCATTATTATTGGGCCAGTGCGCAGCCTTGCGCAGCCTTGCGTAGTTCACAACACCTTTTTTAGCCTCTGGGAAGGCCAAAAATGGGGTTTTTTCCCTAAGGATCGCACATATCGCGCCTTTCTACACAATAAACTTTTTTTTCGGACAGCCCCGAGGGATTTGCATTATTGTTGGGCCAGTGCGCAGCCTTGCGCAGCCTTGCGTAGTTCACAACACCTTTTTTAGCCTCTGGGAAGGCCAAAATGGGGTTTTTTCCCTAAGGATCGCACATATCGCGCCTTCTTTGTGCTTTTGCACAAAAGGAATTTTTTTCGGATGGTCCCAGAGGGATTGAATGCATTTGGGACCTTTGTGCATGCAGCTGAGAGCGCCAATTAGCTTTTTTCTGCTTTTGGGGGCTAATTGAAGCCTGAAAAAGTGCAGCACTTTTAGTATCGCAAATTCGATAAAAATAGTGCCAAATGGAATGTTTTTTGGTGCCGCAACGGGATCTGGGGTGCTTTTGTGCTGGGGCCGTTGCACCAAAACCAGCACTTTTTTGAGGGACCCACCCCACCCCTCTCAAAACTGAAATTCCCACCTTATCGACAAAATCGCAGACTTTCTACACAATAAACTTTTCTTTCGGATAGCCCGAGGGATTTGCATTATTATTGGGCCAGTGCGCAGCCTTGCGCAGCCTTGCGTAGTTCACAACACCTTTTTTAGCCTCTGGGAAGGCCAAAAATGGGGTTTTTTCCCTAAGGATCGCACATATCGCGCCTTTCTAGACAATAAACTTTTTTTTCGGATAGCCCCGAGGGATTTGCATTATTATTGGGCCAGTGCGCAGCCTTGCGCAGCCTTGCGTAGTTCACAACACCTTTTTTAGCCTCTGGGAAGGCCAAAAATGGGGTTTTTTCCCTAAGGATCGCACATATCGCGCCTTTCTAGACAATAAACTTTTTTTTCGGATAGCCCCGAGGGATTTGCATTATTATTGGGCCAGTGCGCAGCCTTGCGCAGCCTTGCGTAGTTCACAACACCTTTTTTAGCCTCTGGGAAGGCCAAAAATGGGGTTTTTTCCCTAAGGATCGCACATATCGCGCCTTCTTTGTGCTTTTGCACAAAAGGAATTTTTTTCGGATGGTCCCAGAGGGATTGAATGCATTTGGGACCTTTGTGCATGCAGCTGAGAGCGCCAATTAGCTTTTTTCTGCTTTTGGGGGCTAATTGAAGCCCTGAAAAAGTGCAGCACTTTTTAGTATCGCCAAATTCGATAAAAATAGTGCCAAATGGAATGTTTTTTGGTGCCGCAACGGGATCTGGGGTGCTTTTGTGCTGGGGCCGTTGCACCAAAACCAGCACTTTTTTGAGGGACCCACCCCACTCCTCTCAAAACTGAAATTCCCACCTTATCGACAAAATCGCAGACTTTCTACACAATAAACTTTTCTTTCGGATAGCCCCGAGGGATTTGCATTATTATTGGGCCATTGCGCAGCCTTGCGCAGCCTTGCGTAGTTCACAACACCTTTTTTAGCCTCTGGGAAGGCCAAAAATGGGGTTTTTTCCCTAAGGATCGCACATATCGCGCCTTTCTAGACAATAAACTTTTTTTTCGGATAGCCCCGAGGGATTTGCATTATTATTGGGCCAGTGCGCAGCCTTGCGCAGCCTTGCGTAGTTCACAACACCTTTTTTAGCCTCTGGGAAGGCCAAAAATGGGGTTTTTTCCCTAAGGATCGCACATATCGCGCCTTTCTAGACAATAAACTTTTTTTTCGGATAGCCCCGAGGGATTTGCATTATTATTGGGCCAGTGCGCAGCCTTGCGCAGCCTTGCGTAGTTCACAACACCTTTTTTAGCCTCTGGGAAGGCCAAAAATGGGGTTTTTTCCCTAAGGATCGCACATATCGCGCCTTTCTACACAATAAACTTTTTTTTCGGACAGCCCCGAGGGATTTGCATTATTGTTGGGCCAGTGCGCAGCCTTGCGCAGCCTTGCGTAGTTCACAACACCTTTTTTAGCCTCTGGGAAGGCCAAAAATGGGGTTTTTTCCCTAAGGATCGCACATATCGCGCCTTCTTTGTGCTTTTGCACAAAAGGAATTTTTTTCGGATGGTCCCAGAGGGATTGAATGCATTTGGGACCTTTGTGCATGCAGCTGAGAGCGCCAATTAGCTTTTTTCTGCTTTTGGGGGCTAATTGAAGCCCTGAAAAAGTGCAGCACTTTTTAGTATCGCCAAATTCGATAAAAATAGTGCCAAATGGAATGTTTTTTGGTGCCGCAACGGGATCTGGGGTGCTTTTGTGCTGGGGCCGTTGCACCAAAACCAGCACTTTTTTGAGGGACCCACCCCACCCCTCTCAAAACTGAAATTCCCACCTTATCGACAAAATCGCAGACTTTCTACACAATAAACTTTTCTTTCGGATAGCCCCGAGGGATTTGCATTATTATTGGGCCAGTGCGCAGCCTTGCGCAGCCTTGCGTAGTTCACAACACCTTTTTTAGCCTCTGGGAAGGCCAAAAATGGGGTTTTTTCCCTAAGGATCGCACATATCGCGCCTTTCTAGACAATAAACTTTTTTTTCGGATAGCCCCGAGGGATTTGCATTATTATTGGGCCAGTGCGCAGCCTTGCGCAGCCTTGCGTAGTTCACAACACCTTTTTTAGCCTCTGGGAAGGCCAAAAATGGGGTTTTTTCCCTAAGGATCGCACATATCGCGCCTTTCTAGACAATAAACTTTTTTTTCGGATAGCCCCGAGGGATTTGCATTATTATTGGGCCAGTGCGCAGCCTTGCGCAGCCTTGCGTAGTTCACAACACCTTTTTTAGCCTCTGGGAAGGCCAAAAATGGGGTTTTTTCCCTAAGGATCGCACATATCGCGCCTTCTTTGTGCTTTTGCACAAAAGGAATTTTTTTCGGATGGTCCCAGAGGGATTGAATGCATTTGGGACCTTTGTGCATGCAGCTGAGAGCGCCAATTAGCTTTTTTCTGCTTTTGGGGGCTAATTGAAGCCCTGAAAAAGTGCAGCACTTTTTAGTATCGCCAAATTCGATAAAAATAGTGCCAAATGGAATGTTTTTTGGTGCCGCAACGGGATCTGGGGTGCTTTTGTGCTGGGGCCGTTGCACCAAAACCAGCACTTTTTTGAGGGACCCACCCCACTCCTCTCAAAACTGAAATTCCCACCTTATCGACAAAATCGCAGACTTTCTACACAATAAACTTTTCTTTCGGATAGCCCCGAGGGATTTGCATTATTATTGGGCCATTGCGCAGCCTTGCGCAGCCTTGCGTAGTTCACAACACCTTTTTTAGCCTCTGGGAAGGCCAAAAATGGGGTTTTTTCCCTAAGGATCGCACATATCGCGCCTTTCTAGACAATAAACTTTTTTTTCGGATAGCCCCGAGGGATTTGCATTATTATTGGGCCAGTGCGCAGCCTTGCGCAGCCTTGCGTAGTTCACAACACCTTTTTTAGCCTCTGGGAAGGCCAAAAATGGGGTTTTTTCCCTAAGGATCGCACATATCGCGCCTTTCTAGACAATAAACTTTTTTTTCGGATAGCCCCGAGGGATTTGCATTATTATTGGGCCAGTGCGCAGCCTTGCGCAGCCTTGCGTAGTTCACAACACCTTTTTTAGCCTCTGGGAAGGCCAAAAATGGGGTTTTTTCCCTAAGGATCGCACATATCGCGCCTTCTTTGTGCTTTTGCACAAAAGGAATTTTTTTCGGATGGTCCCAGAGGGATTGAATGCATTTGGGACCTTTGTGCATGCAGCTGAGAGCGCCAATTAGCTTTTTTCTGCTTTTGGGGGCTAATTGAAGCCCTGAAAAAGTGCAGCACTTTTTAGTATCGCCAAATTCGATAAAAATAGTGCCAAATGGAATGTTTTTTGGTGCCGAAACGGGATCTGGGGTGCTTTTGTGCTGGGGCCGTTGCACCAAAACCAGCACTTTTTTGAGGGACCCACCCCACCCCTCTCAAAACTGAAATTCCCACCTTATCGACAAAATCGCAGACTTTCTACACAATAAACTTTTCTTTCGGATAGCCCCGAGGGATTTGCATTATTATTGGGCCAGTGCGCAGCCTTGCGCAGCCTTGCGTAGTTCACAACACCTTTTTTAGCCTCTGGGAAGGCCAAAAATGGGGTTTTTTCCCTAAGGATCGCACATATCGCGCCTTTCTAGACAATAAACTTTTTTTTCGGATAGCCCCGAGGGATTTGCATTATTATTGGGCCAGTGCGCAGCCTTGCGCAGCCTTGCGTAGTTCACAACACCTTTTTTAGCCTCTGGGAAGGCCAAAAATGGGGTTTTTTCCCTAAGGATCGCACATATCGCGCCTTTCTAGACAATAAACTTTTTTTTCGGATAGCCCCGAGGGATTTGCATTATTATTGGGCCAGTGCGCAGCCTTGCGCAGCCTTGCGTAGTTTACAACACCTTTTTTAGCCTCTGGGAAGGCCAAAAATGGGGTTTTTTCCCTAAGGATCGCACATATCGCGCCTTCTTTGTGCTTTTGCACAAAAGGAATTTTTTTCGGATGGTCCCAGAGGGATTGAATGCATTTGGGACCTTTGTGCATGCAGCTGAGAGCGCCAATTAGCTTTTTTCTGCTTTTGGGGGCTAATTGAAGCCCTGAAAAAGTGCAGCACTTTTTAGTATCGCCAAATTCGATAAAAATAGTGCCAAATGGAATGTTTTTTGGTGCCGCAACGGGATCTGGGGTGCTTTTGTGCTGGGGCCGTTGCACCAAAACCAGCACTTTTTTGAGGGACCCACCCCACTCCTCTCAAAACTGAAATTCCCACCTTATCGACAAAATCGCAGACTTTCTACACAATAAACTTTTCTTTCGGATAGCCCCGAGGGATTTGCATTATTATTGGGCCATTGCGCAGCCTTGCGCAGCCTTGCGTAGTTCACAACACCTTTTTTAGCCTCTGGGAAGGCCAAAAATGGGGTTTTTTCCCTAAGGATCGCACATATCGCGCCTTTCTAGACAATAAACTTTTTTTTCGGATAGCCCCGAGGGATTTGCATTATTATTGGGCCAGTGCGCAGCCTTGCGCAGCCTTGCGTAGTTCACAACACCTTTTTTAGCCTCTGGGAAGGCCAAAAATGGGGTTTTTTCCCTAAGGATCGCACATATCGCGCCTTTCTAGACAATAAACTTTTTTTTCGGATAGCCCCGAGGGATTTGCATTATTATTGGGCCAGTGCGCAGCCTTGCGCAGCCTTGCGTAGTTCACAACACCTTTTTTAGCCTCTGGGAAGGCCAAAAATGGGGTTTTTTCCCTAAGGATCGCACATATCGCGCCTTTCTACACAATAAACTTTTTTTTCGGACAGCCCCGAGGGATTTGCATTATTGTTGGGCCAGTGCGCAGCCTTGCGCAGCCTTGCGTAGTTCACAACACCTTTTTTAGCCTCTGGGAAGGCCAAAAATGGGGTTTTTTCCCTAAGGATCGCACATATCGCGCCTTCTTTGTGCTTTTGCACAAAAGGAATTTTTTTCGGATGGTCCCAGAGGGATTGAATGCATTTGGGACCTTTGTGCATGCAGCTGAGAGCGCCAATTAGCTTTTTTCTGCTTTTGGGGGCTAATTGAAGCCCTGAAAAAGTGCAGCACTTTTTAGTATCGCCAAATTCGATAAAAATAGTGCCAAATGGAATGTTTTTTGGTGCCGCAACGGGATCTGGGGTGCTTTTGTGCTTGGGCCGTTGCACCAAAACCAGCACTTTTTTGAGGGACCCACCCCACCCCTCTCAAAACTGAAATTCCCACCTTATCGACAAAATCGCAGACTTTCTACACAATAAACTTTTCTTTCGGATAGCCCCGAGGGATTTGCATTATTATTGGGCCAGTGCGCAGCCTTGCGCAGCCTTGCGTAGTTCACAACACCTTTTTTAGCCTCTGGGAAGGCCAAAAATGGGGTTTTTTCCCTAAGGATCGCACATATCGCGCCTTTCTAGACAATAAACTTTTTTTTCGGATAGCCCCGAGGGATTTGCATTATTATTGGGCCAGTGCGCAGCCTTGCGCAGCCTTGCGTAGTTCACAACACCTTTTTTAGCCTCTGGGAAGGCCAAAAATGGGGTTTTTTCCCTAAGGATCGCACATATCGCGCCTTTCTAGACAATAAACTTTTTTTTCGGATAGCCCCGAGGGATTTGCATTATTATTGGGCCAGTGCGCAGCCTTGCGCAGCCTTGCGTAGTTCACAACACCTTTTTTAGCCTCTGGGAAGGCCAAAAATGGGGTTTTTTCCCTAAGGATCGCACATATCGCGCCTTCTTTGTGCTTTTGCACAAAAGGAATTTTTTTCGGATGGTCCCAGAGGGATTGAATGCATTTGGGACCTTTGTGCATGCAGCTGAGAGCGCCAATTAGCTTTTTTCTGCTTTTGGGGGCTAATTGAAGCCCTGAAAAAGTGCAGCACTTTTTAGTATCGCCAAATTCGATAAAAATAGTGCCAAATGGAATGTTTTTTGGTGCCGCAACGGGATCTGGGGTGCTTTTGTGCTGGGGCCGTTGCACCAAAACCAGCACTTTTTTGAGGGACCCACCCCACTCCTCTCAAAACTGAAATTCCCACCTTATCGACAAAATCGCAGACTTTCTACACAATAAACTTTTCTTTCGGATAGCCCCGAGGGATTTGCATTATTATTGGGCCATTGCGCAGCCTTGCGCAGCCTTGCGTAGTTCACAACACCTTTTTTAGCCTCTGGGAAGGCCAAAAATGGGGTTTTTTCCCTAAGGATCGCACATATCGCGCCTTTCTAGACAATAAACTTTTTTTTCGGATAGCCCCGAGGGATTTGCATTATTATTGGGCCAGTGCGCAGCCTTGCGCAGCCTTGCGTAGTTCACAACACCTTTTTTAGCCTCTGGGAAGGCCAAAAATGGGGTTTTTTCCCTAAGGATCGCACATATCGCGCCTTTCTAGACAATAAACTTTTTTTTCGGATAGCCCCGAGGGATTTGCATTATTATTGGGCCAGTGCGCAGCCTTGCGCAGCCTTGCGTAGTTCACAACACCTTTTTTAGCCTCTGGGAAGGCCAAAAATGGGGTTTTTTCCCTAAGGATCGCACATATCGCGCCTTTCTACACAATAAACTTTTTTTTCGGACAGCCCCGAGGGATTTGCATTATTGTTGGGCCAGTGCGCAGCCTTGCGCAGCCTTGCGTAGTTCACAACACCTTATTTAGCCTCTGGGAAGGCCAAAAATGGGGTTTTTTCCCTAAGGATCGCACATATCGCGCCTTCTTTGTGCTTTTGCACAAAAGGAATTTTTTTCGGATGGTCCCAGAGGGATTGAATGCATTTGGGACCTTTGTGCATGCAGCTGAGAGCGCCAATTAGCTTTTTTCTGCTTTTGGGGGCTAATTGAAGCCCTGAAAAAGTGCAGCACTTTTTAGTATCGCCAAATTCGATAAAAATAGTGCCAAATGGAATGTTTTTTGGTGCCGCAACGGGATCTGGGGTGCTTTTGTGCTGGGGCCGTTGCACCAAAACCAGCACTTTTTTGAGGGACCCACCCCACCCCTCTCAAAACTGAAATTCCCACCTTATCGACAAAATCGCAGACTTTCTACACAATAAACTTTTCTTTCGGATAGCCCCGAGGGATTTGCATTATTATTGGGCCAGTGCGCAGCCTTGCGCAGCCTTGCGTAGTTCACAACACCTTTTTTAGCCTCTGGGAAGGCCAAAAATGGGGTTTTTTCCCTAAGGATCGCACATATCGCGCCTTTCTAGACAATAAACTTTTTTTTCGGATAGCCCCGAGGGATTTGCATTATTATTGGGCCAGTGCGCAGCCTTGCGCAGCCTTGCGTAGTTCACAACACCTTTTTTAGCCTCTGGGAAGGCCAAAAATGGGGTTTTTTCCCTAAGGATCGCACATATCGCGCCTTCTTTGTGCTTTTGCACAAAAGGAATTTTTTTCGGATGGTCCCAGAGGGATTGAATGCATTTGGGACCTTTGTGCATGCAGCTGAGAGCGCCAATTAGCTTTTTTCTGCTTTTGGGGGCTAATTGAAGCCCTGAAAAAGTGCAGCACTTTTTAGTATCGCCAAATTCGATAAAAATAGTGCCAAATGGAATGTTTTTTGGTGCCGCAACGGGATCTGGGGTGCTTTTGTGCTGGGGCCGTTGCACCAAAACCAGCACTTTTTTGAGGGACCCACCCCACTCCTCTCAAAACTGAAATTCCCACCTTATCGACAAAATCGCAGACTTTCTACACAATAAACTTTTCTTTCGGATAGCCCCGAGGGATTTGCATTATTATTGGGCCATTGCGCAGCCTTGCGCAGCCTTGCGTAGTTCACAACACCTTTTTTAGCCTCTGGGAAGGCCAAAAATGGGGTTTTTTCCCTAAGGATCGCACATATCGCGCCTTTCTAGACAATAAACTTTTTTTTCGGATAGCCCCGAGGGATTTGCATTATTATTGGGCCAGTGCGCAGCCTTGCGCAGCCTTGCGTAGTTCACAACACCTTTTTTAGCCTCTGGGAAGGCCAAAAATGGGGTTTTTTCCCTAAGGATCGCACATATCGCGCCTTTCTAGACAATAAACTTTTTTTTCGGATAGCCCCGAGGGATTTGCATTATTATTGGGCCAGTGCGCAGCCTTGCGCAGCCTTGCGTAGTTCACAACACCTTTTTTAGCCTCTGGGAAGGCCAAAAATGGGGTTTTTTCCCTAAGGATCGCACATATCGCGCCTTTCTACACAATAAACTTTTTTTTCGGACAGCCCCGAGGGATTTGCATTATTGTTGGGCCAGTGCGCAGCCTTGCGCAGCCTTGCGTAGTTCACAACACCTTTTTTAGCCTCTGGGAAGGCCAAAAATGGGTTTTTTTCCCTAAGGATCGCACATATCGCGCCTTCTTTGTGCTTTTGCACAAAAGGAATTTTTTTCGGATGGTCCCAGAGGGATTGAATGCATTTGGGACCTTTGTGCATGCAGCTGAGAGCGCCAATTAGCTTTTTTCTGCTTTTGGGGGCTAATTGAAGCCCTGAAAAAGTGCAGCACTTTTTAGTATCGCCAAATTCGATAAAAATAGTGCCAAATGGAATGTTTTTTGGTGCCGCAACGGGATCTGGGGTGCTTTTGTGCTGGGGCCGTTGCACCAAAACCAGCACTTTTTTGAGGGACCCACCCCACCCCTCTCAAAACTGAAATTCCCACCTTATCGACAAAATCGCAGACTTTCTACACAATAAACTTTTCTTTCGGATAGCCCCGAGGGATTTGCATTATTATTGGGCCAGTGCGCAGCCTTGCGCAGCCTTGCGTAGTTCACAACACCTTTTTTAGCCTCTGGGAAGGCCAAAAATGGGGTTTTTTCCCTAAGGATCGCACATATCGCGCCTTTCTAGACAATAAACTTTTTTTTCGGATAGCCCCGAGGGATTTGCATTATTATTGGGCCAGTGCGCAGCCTTGCGCAGCCTTGCGTAGTTCACAACACCTTTTTTAGCCTCTGGGAAGGCCAAAAATGGGGTTTTTTCCCTAAGGATCGCACATATCGCGCCTTCTTTGTGCTTTTGCACAAAAGGAATTTTTTTCGGATGGTCCCAGAGGGATTGAATGCATTTGGGACCTTTGTGCATGCAGCTGAGAGCGCCAATTAGCTTTTTTCTGCTTTTGGGGGCTAATTGAAGCCCTGAAAAAGTGCAGCACTTTTTAGTATCGCCAAATTCGATAAAAATAGTGCCAAATGGAATGTTTTTTGGTGCCGCAACGGGATCTGGGGTGCTTTTGTGCTGGGGCCGTTGCACCAAAACCAGCACTTTTTTGAGGGACCCACCCCACTCCTCTCAAAACTGAAATTCCCACCTTATCGACAAAATCGCAGACTTTCTACACAATAAACTTTTCTTTCGGATAGCCCCGAGGGATTTGCATTATTATTGGGCCATTGCGCAGCCTTGCGCAGCCTTGCGTAGTTCACAACACCTTTTTTAGCCTCTGGGAAGGCCAAAAATGGGGTTTTTTCCCTAAGGATCGCACATATCGCGCCTTTCTAGACAATAAACTTTTTTTTCGGATAGCCCCGAGGGATTTGCATTATTATTGGGCCAGTGCGCAGCCTTGCGCAGCCTTGCGTAGTTCACAACACCTTTTTTAGCCTCTGGGAAGGCCAAAAATGGGGTTTTTTCCCTAAGGATCGCACATATCGCGCCTTTCTAGACAATAAACTTTTTTTTCGGATAGCCCCGAGGGATTTGCATTATTATTGGGCCAGTGCGCAGCCTTGCGCAGCCTTGCGTAGTTCACAACACCTTTTTTAGCCTCTGGGAAGGCCAAAAATGGGGTTTTTTCCCTAAGGATCGCACATATCGCGCCTTTCTACACAATAAACTTTTTTTTCGGACAGCCCCGAGGGATTTGCATTATTGTTGGGCCAGTGCGCAGCCTTGCGCAGCCTTGCGTAGTTCACAACACCTTTTTTAGCCTCTGGGAAGGCCAAAAATGGGGTTTTTTCCCTAAGGATCGCACATATCGCGCCTTCTTTGTGCTTTTGCACAAAAGGAATTTTTTTCGGATGGTCCCAGAGGGATTGAATGCATTTGGGACCTTTGTGCATGCAGCTGAGAGCGCCAATTAGCTTTTTTCTGCTTTTGGGGGCTAATTGAAGCCCTGAAAAAGTGCAGCACTTTTTAGTATCGCCAAATTCGATAAAAATAGTGCCAAATGGAATGTTTTTTGGTGCCGCAACGGGATCTGGGGTGCTTTTGTGCTGGGGCCGTTGCACCAAAACCAGCACTTTTTTGAGGGACCCACCCCACCCCTCTCAAAACTGAAATTCCCACCTTATCGACAAAATCGCAGACTTTCTACACAATAAACTTTTCTTTCGGATAGCCCCGAGGGATTTGCATTATTATTGGGCCAGTGCGCAGCCTTGCGCAGCCTTGCGTAGTTCACAACACCTTTTTTAGCCTCTGGGAAGGCCAAAAATGGGGTTTTTTCCCTAAGGATCGCACATATCGCGCCTTTCTAGACAATAAACTTTTTTTTCGGATAGCCCCGAGGGATTTGCATTATTATTGGGCCAGTGCGCAGCCTTGCGCAGCCTTGCGTAGTTCACAACACCTTTTTTAGCCTCTGGGAAGGCCAAAAATGGGGTTTTTTCCCTAAGGATCGCACATATCGCGCCTTCTTTGTGCTTTTGCACAAAAGGAATTTTTTTCGGATGGTCCCAGAGGGATTGAATGCATTTGGGACCTTTGTGCATGCAGCTGAGAGCGCCAATTAGCTTTTTTCTGCTTTTGGGGGCTAATTGAAGCCCTGAAAAAGTGCAGCACTTTTTAGTATCGCCAAATTCGATAAAAATAGTGCCAAATGGAATGTTTTTTGGTGCCGCAACGGGATCTGGGGTGCTTTTGTGCTGGGGCCGTTGCACCAAAACCAGCACTTTTTTGAGGGACCCACCCCACCCCTCTCAAAACTGAAATTCCCACCTTATCGACAAAATCGCAGACTTTCTACACAATAAACTTTTCTTTCGGATAGCCCCGAGGGATTTGCATTATTATTGGGCCAGTGCGCAGCCTTGCGCAGCCTTGCGTAGTTCACAACACCTTTTTTAGCCTCTGGGAAGGCCAAAAATGGGGTTTTTTCCCTAAGGATCGCACATATCGCGCCTTTCTAGACAATAAACTTTTTTTTCGGATAGCCCCGAGGGATTTGCATTATTATTGGGCCAGTGCGCAGCCTTGCGCAGCCTTGCGTAGTTCACAACACCTTTTTTAGCCTCTGGGAAGGCCAAAAATGGGGTTTTTTCCCTAAGGATCGCACATATCGCGCCTTCTTTGTGCTTTTGCACAAAAGGAATTTTTTTCGGATGGTCCCAGAGGGATTGAATGCATTTGGGACCTTTGTGCATGCAGCTGAGAGCGCCAATTAGCTTTTTTCTGCTTTTGGGGGCTAATTGAAGCCCTGAAAAAGTGCAGCACTTTTTAGTATCGCCAAATTCGATAAAAATAGTGCCAAATGGAACGTTTTTTGGTGCCGCAACGGGATCTGGGGTGCTTTTGTGCTGGGGCCGTTGCACCAAAACCAGCACTTTTTTGAGGGACCCACCCCACCCCTCTCAAAACTGAAATTCCCACCTTATCGACAAAATCGCAGACTTTCTACACAATAAACTTTTCTTTCGGATAGCCCCGAGGGATTTGCATTATTATTGGGCCAGTGCGCAGCCTTGCGCAGCCTTGCGTAGTTCACAACACCTTTTTTAGCCTCTGGGAAGGCCAAAAATGGGGTTTTTTCCCTAAGGATCGCACATATCGCGCCTTTCTAGACAATAAACTTTTTTTTCGGATAGCCCCGAGGGATTTGCATTATTATTGGGCCAGTGCGCAGCCTTGCGCAGCCTTGCGTAGTTCACAACACCTTTTTTAGCCTCTGGGAAGGCCAAAAATGGGGTTTTTTCCCTAAGGATCGCACATATCGCGCCTTTCTAGACAATAAACTTTTTTTTCGGATAGCCCCGAGGGATTTGCATTATTATTGGGCCAGTGCGCAGCCTTGCGCAGCCTTGCGTAGTTCACAACACCTTTTTTAGCCTCTGGGAAGGCCAAAAATGGGGTTTTTTCCCTAAGGATCGCACATATCGCGCCTTCTTTGTGCTTTTGCACAAAAGGAATTTTTTTCGGATGGTCCCAGAGGGATTGAATGCATTTGGGACCTTTGTGCATGCAGCTGAGAGCGCCAATTAGCTTTTTTCTGCTTTTGGGGGCTAATTGAAGCCCTGAAAAAGTGCAGCACTTTTTAGTATCGCCAAATTCGATAAAAATAGTGCCAAATGGAATGTTTTTTGGTGCCGCAACGGGATCTGGGGTGCTTTTGTGCTGGGGCCGTTGCACCAAAACCAGCACTTTTTTGAGGGACCCACCCCACTCCTCTCAAAACTGAAATTCCCACCTTATCGACAAAATCGCAGACTTTCTACACAATAAACTTTTCTTTCGGATAGCCCCGAGGGATTTGCATTATTATTGGGCCATTGCGCAGCCTTGCGCAGCCTTGCGTAGTTCACAACACCTTTTTTAGCCTCTGGGAAGGCCAAAAATGGGGTTTTTTCCCTAAGGATCGCACATATCGCGCCTTTCTAGACAATAAACTTTTTTTTCGGATAGCCCCGAGGGATTTGCATTATTATTGGGCCAGTGCGCAGCCTTGCGCAGCCTTGCGTAGTTCACAACACCTTTTTTAGCCTCTGGGAAGGCCAAAAATGGGGTTTTTTCCCTAAGGATCGCACATATCGCGCCTTTCTAGACAATAAACTTTTTTTTCGGATAGCCCCGAGGGATTTGCATTATTATTGGGCCAGTGCGCAGCCTTGCGCAGCCTTGCGTAGTTCACAACACCTTTTTTAGCCTCTGGGAAGGCCAAAAATGGGGTTTTTTCCCTAAGGATCGCACATATCGCGCCTTTCTACACAATAAACTTTTTTTTCGGACAGCCCCGAGGGATTTGCATTATTGTTGGGCCAGTGCGCAGCCTTGCGCAGCCTTGCGTAGTTCACAACACCTTTTTTAGCCTCTGGGAAGGCCAAAAATGGGGTTTTTTCCCTAAGGATCGCACATATCGCGCCTTCTTTGTGCTTTTGCACAAAAGGAATTTTTTTCGGATGGTCCCAGAGGGATTGAATGCATTTGGGACCTTTGTGCATGCAGCTGAGAGCGCCAATTAGCTTTTTTCTGCTTTTGGGGGCTAATTGAAGCCCTGAAAAAGTGCAGCACTTTTTAGTATCGCCAAATTCGATAAAAATAGTGCCAAATGGAATGTTTTTTGGTGCCGCAACGGGATCTGGGGTGCTTTTGTGCTGGGGCCGTTGCACCAAAACCAGCACTTTTTTGAGGGACCCACCCCACCCCTCTCAAAACTGAAATTCCCACCTTATCGACAAAATCGCAGACTTTCTACACAATAAACTTTTCTTTCGGATAGCCCCGAGGGATTTGCATTATTATTGGGCCAGTGCGCAGCCTTGCGCAGCCTTGCGTAGTTCACAACACCTTTTTTAGCCTCTGGGAAGGCCAAAAATGGGGTTTTTTCCCTAAGGATCGCACATATCGCGCCTTTCTAGACAATAAACTTTTTTTTCGGATAGCCCCGAGGGATTTGCATTATTATTGGGCCAGTGCGCAGCCTTGCGCAGCCTTGCGTAGTTCACAACACCTTTTTTAGCCTCTGGGAAGGCCAAAAATGGGGTTTTTTCCCTAAGGATCGCACATATCGCGCCTTTCTAGACAATAAACTTTTTTTTCGGATAGCCCCGAGGGATTTGCATTATTATTGGGCCAGTGCGCAGCCTTGCGCAGCCTTGCGTAGTTCACAACACCTTTTTTAGCCTCTGGGAAGGCCAAAAATGGGGTTTTTTCCCTAAGGATCGCACATATCGCGCCTTCTTTGTGCTTTTGCACAAAAGGAATTTTTTTCGGATGGTCCCAGAGGGATTGAATGCATTTGGGACCTTTGTGCATGCAGCTGAGAGCGCCAATTAGCTTTTTTCTGCTTTTGGGGGCTAATTGAAGCCCTGAAAAAGTGCAGCACTTTTTAGTATCGCCAAATTCGATAAAAATAGTGCCAAATGGAATGTTTTTTGGTGCCGCAACGGGATCTGGGGTGCTTTTGTGCTGGGGCCGTTGCACCAAAACCAGCACTTTTTTGAGGGACCCACCCCACTCCTCTCAAAACTGAAATTCCCACCTTATCGACAAAATCGCAGACTTTCTACACAATAAACTTTTCTTTCGGATAGCCCCGAGGGATTTGCATTATTATTGGGCCATTGCGCAGCCTTGCGCAGCCTTGCGT
>CAXIQD010000393.1:10000-14000 GCA_964030785.1 Siderastrea siderea | reverse complement strand
ATAGAGCAGTACTTGTCAATACTTCAGAACAGGCTACAACAGCAGCAGCCACTGTACAGGTGTCAATTGCAGCTGTGTTGGATAGCTTGGCAGGTAGCAGTGTAATTTGTAAACCGCAAACTATTTTTGTGTCTTCAGACATCCCCATTGATATGAGTGTTTCTGATAGGCTCAAAACAAAAATATGGTCCCATGAATATCTTGATTTTAGATTGCTCTTAAATAATAAAAAAGAGCACGCCAGTATTCATCTATGTCTCGAATGACACATCAACAACTGGCCAACCAATCATTACATTGGAGCCAAACAAACAGACAAGGAATATCGATTCTATCGAAATGTAGCTCACAGCTTACCAATTGTTTGTGGGTGTCTACACACAGAAATATCCTTCTGAAGCTCCAATATTAATGAAATAATTACTGCTTTGGCAGCAGGGGGATATGACTGGGGTTATTATAACGAAAACTTTCGATATCTGCGCCAGACAGATCCGACAGCTTATCCTTGGAGCTGTGCATCGGGAGTTGTGGATTAGATCGCAACCGATAAGAAATAATTTCACACAGACGGAGAAGATTGATGGGGAACCAAAATCAGGATTTAGAGTGTTTAACGGTTACTGTTGGAAATACCAGTAAGGCCTGAAATATGTCGGCTGTAATTTTAATTATTAAAAACTGGACTAGGTATATTGGATTTCTAGCATTTTGATTGGCTCAACAGAGCTAGGCTATCAGCTCATACACCTGCTGCGACCAAATATGGTCAATGAACACTCAACAACAAAGTGAGCTGAAAGTTTTTTCCTCGTGAGCAACCCGGCGATAAAAATTGACGAGAAAAATCACTTGGCAGCGAATTTAAATCAAGCAGAAATTCCAACAGCGTCACCAACAAGCATCACCAACAGCGTCGTCTAACACAAGTCAAAATTGTTTGAAGAAACTGTGCGGAAATAGAAAATTAAGCATTAAGCGTTGTATTTACAATTAATTTCTTTCATCGATCGTCACGTCGATCATTGAAATTGAACAAACAGTAAGTTTCATCAGAAAGGATTTCCACTTCAAAATGTCAAGACGAGACATAAAATAAAACACAGTGAAATGGGGCAGGAGCATTCATGACCAGTCGGTGCGAAAATCATGAAGCAGTCTAAACAAGTACTAAAAAATACAGCTGCAAACTACCAAGAAGGAAGGGCGAGATTGTTTTTCGGCTTTAACAAGCAAAATTGACACTGGTTTACCTGCACTTGTTGTAGCTCTGTGTTCCAACAGGTCCAAATGCTCAGATAGAAATCGGATGCCATGTAAACGGAGTTGAATCGCTTTTCCAGTTGTTTGAATGTTGTTTTTACCATTTCGTCCGCAACCTCTAAACCGAGAACAACTGCATTTTACGCTTTGCGTTTAACAAACTATGATGGTGAATTCTAATGTTCCTCGCTACAGTAATCTTGCTTCTGAGCTGCATAGAAATTACTTCTTCAAGTTCAACTGTTCAAATTGTTCTGTCTTCAGTTCGATCAAACACGCACATGATGGCTCCGTTGTGCGAACAGCCGGATTACAAACTTGTTCAGTTTCAACTCCAGAAGCTATATGGTGAAATTGTACAGCTTCAATCCGCTTTGAACGATGATTACAACAATGTTGAGGAAAAATCAAACATGTACCATATTTCAGAGCCAATAATTAGAAGACTTTTTCCTAAACGTGTGCTACTTTGTTCACTTTCGAGCAGTTTTCATTGATTCATTCAGCTTTGCCATGAAACGCTGCAACACTTCGCAGGTTTTGGCGCCTTTTTCGTTCAGTCATGTGATCGATTCTTGTTCCGTTTAAATTTCTTTTCTCATTTTTCCCGTTCTTTCTTGATTTTTTTTTAAATAGTGGTTATAAGTTTTTAATAAAACAATTATTCTACTCGGGCTTGCTGGATATCAAATGATTATAACCAACTCGGCGCTACGCGCCTCGTTGGTTGTCTATCATTCGATATCTAGCGCGCCCTCGTAGAATAATTGTTAAATATTCATGTCCATTGTGTGAAAAGAATCACCAAATGATGAGCTGTCACAATTTTCGTCCCTCCAAGGGAAAATCGGTTGTTGCCAATTCTACCACTCCCAACACCAGTAAAGGTAAACCGACTTGAGTTTTTGTTTGAAGGGTATGATTTTCAAAACAGAAGTTTCTTCATTGAAGGATTTAAATACGGTTTTCATCTTTTTTCTGTGGGTCAATGAATCTCATAATTTGTTATCTGCTTGATTCATCGTCTTTCATATCCTAAAGGTAAATCAGTAAAAGATGAAATTTCACCCGAACATTCAAGTGTTCAGTATGCTAACACTGACCATGCTATAAAAAAGTAAGACAGTCAGGTGTTGGTTTGCCTATTAATTCTCAAGATTATCATCTTTTACGTATAAAATGGAATGGTCAGTGTTATTATGATAAGTGCATGCCAATGGGTTGTGCGAGTTCATGCAAAGCATTTGAGGCTGTTAGTACAGCTATCGAGTGGAACGCACAGGATAAGCTCGGTATAGCTAACCATATTCACTTGTTGGATGATTTTCTCCTCATTCAGCCAACAGAATATTAGTGTTCAATGAGTCTTCAGCTTTTAGATTTATGTGATTTTGGAGGCGTTCCCATGGCACCGGAAAACACTTGGCCCTTCCACGATTTTGACATTTGCAGGTGTTGAACTTGACACTATTCGTTGTGAATCACGCCTACCTTAAGATAAGTTATTGAAATGTAAACATTTGATTGCCAAACTTATAAGAAAGAAGAAGGCAACTTTGAGGGAGTTGCAGTCGCTTATTGGACAACTAAACTTTGCTTGTTCAGTTGTCGCGCCTAGCCTCCCACGCAGTCGTTTTTAGGGGAGTCGTATTACCCTCCCCTGGGGAGGAGGGTAATACGACTCCCCTAAAAACGACTGCGTGGGAGGCTATTGTCGCGCCAGGCCGTTCGTTATTAAGATGGCTCACTGATTTGACCATTGGGCTCAAAAGGCCGAATCATTTTGTTCCTCTTTCCAAGGAGGTTAAGGCTGATTTGTTCATTTGTCAACAATTTTTTCACGAGTATAAGGGTAAATCCTTTTTTCTTGATGAAAAAAGGGGAAAAAAGAGTGTGAGCCTACAGTTATTTACTGATGCAGCGGGGGCTCATGGTTTTGGAGCTGTATTTGGTACTCACTGGTGCTATGGCGAATGGCCTGAAGAATGGCATGGTCTTAATATTGCTATCCTTGAATTTGACCCCATTGTTCTGAGTTTAATTTTGTGGGGTGACCATTCATTTAGAATGAATGTATCACATTTTTTACTGGTAATGAGGCCTTGGTTTACGTGGTAAATAAGTCCACACGTAAGGATACGTATTTAATGACTTTTGTTCGTAAACTTGTGCTAGTTTGTTTGAAGCATAACATATTATTTATTCTAAGCCAAACACATTTCAAGAACAATCTTGCGGATGCACTGTCTCCTTTTCAGATCCTACATTTCAAGAAACTAGCACCAGCTTACATGGATCCTATGCCAACGATAATTTCATCACATCTCCTTCCTGCAAACTGGCATCTGTAGTACATGAGCCCCTAACAGCTAGTTTACAGAAGTCTTCTGTACCAACGTACCGTCAAGCATGGAAACTTTATGAAGAATTTCAATTAAGTATTTATAATGACTCACACGTTTCCTTACCGATTATGCCAGGAACACTGGCATTGTTTGTTTCATATTTATTTGACAATAAATGTGCTTCTTCCATGGTAAATATCTGTTTCTGCCCTTGGGTATTACCATCGCCAAGGGCGTAGCTACCTGTACGCACGTACGCATGTGCGTACCTGAAAAACGCCACAAAAGTAAATAAATATGTAAATAAATAAACAAATAAAAAATAATAAGAGAGTGATTATTGAATAAAACCTCAATCACTTTAACGCTGACGTTCGTTGTCTTTCGTGTAC
>CAXIQD010000393.1:0-5000 GCA_964030785.1 Siderastrea siderea | reverse complement strand
CAAATCCAAAGTAAAGGACAGAATTAAAAATCTTGAGATAAATACTAAGCCAGTGTTGTATAAAAACTAAATGAGGAGGCAGGAGCTCATCAGGAAAATTTTAAAAATTGTAAATTGTAAAATTAAAATAAAGGGTTGGATTTGCTTTGAATCAAATTAAGCGATAGCGTGAAAACATGTAAGCCAGAGTCTAAACTTCAATTTGGTTTTATAGTACATGGCACTATCAAATTATAAGCTTAAACAAATCTGAAGGCCATAAATCATGTTTTGGATGAAAATTAAGTTTCGTGATAGATTGTAAATTTTACCATTTAAGCATCAAAAGAGCAAGATTATTAAAAAGGAAACCAATACGAGAAAAAACACATGGACTTGTTGTATATTTGTAATTGTGACTAATAAAAACAGAGGGTTGAACATTTTACTCAGTTGTGAGACAGTACAAACAAGCCAACCAACAGCAAACTTACCTCTTTAAACCTTTCATGTCTTCTTCTTTGTATTTGGTTAAAATCCGATCCAGTTTTTCACGGCAGCCTCTTCCCTTAAGCTCAACAGTATTTGAATCTGTAGAAAAAGCTTGGCTGAGTCTCCTAGCTACTGCTTCCCACTCATCAGGCTTCTCGGGGTTGTGTTGGGCTACTTCCTTGGCAAGAGCCAACTCGTGTCGAGCCTCTGACCAACGAAATGGAGCCATTCTAGGTTTATTTTCCATTTAGAAATAGAAGAAATATCAATCAGTGAAAATAAAAGAAATTTACGGTAACAGGGGGTTATCTAGCATCAAAAAGCTATAAATTCTTACATTAGTTCTTCTTGCAAATTTACTGCCGCCATTTTGAATCAGCAGCCACGAATGGCACCTGTTTTCAAGACGCAATAGGATTTAGCAAATTTAGCATTTCGCCCGAATTTCTGCCTCAGTTAATGGATGAAGACTTGCTCCATAAGATTGTTGTATCATTACGTGGAATAAAACAAGAATCATAGCTAAAAGCTTTCAGGTAAATGACATACGTGAAAACCTACCTCCTCACGTTGAAAACGCACGTAGTCAACCTCAAACGTGACGCGAAAGACCTGTCACGTGACCTCCAGCGGTTAGAGGTTCGCGGTAAACTCGAATCTAAAACTCTGTGAACAATTTTAGTTTCTATCTGGCATAATTTTTTTATGCCTTAGGACCTATTTGTTAACGTCTGTATTTTGACTACAAGCCAAAGTGCATACTCTGCGAAGACAAAAGAAAAACAAAGCGCTTTCACAAACGACGAAATCTTATTACAAGCTAAATAGTTTAATTCTAATGCTAACGCTCCAGTTGAAAACTTCTCGTAGCTTCGAAAGAGATGGAAATAGACTACTGCACAGACACACGCTTAATGAGCTAAGTGAAGGAGGAGACAATAAAGCTCAGGGGCTGCATTCGTTTATCCTCAAGTGAGATTTCGTCATAACGACTGTGATTTTGCAGCACTTGTTTGAATGTACCCACCGATCATCGCTATACCATCAGGTAAGCATAGCTACTTTGCTTCCATTTCTAATTACCTGGCAGCTAACAAAATAATCACCGAAGAGCTTACTATAGCTTCGTGGAGAATAAGATGCGTTACGATGCCAATAACTGTAAAATGGGTGTAGAGCTCTGAATAAGATCTGGTGATAGCATCCAAGGAAGACGAGGATGTCTGGGACGCGCTGCTAGAGAAGACGACAGAAATTTCTGCTTTATACAACATCGATTCAAGTATTCCTAGAAGAACAGGAAGGCGGCAACACCGTGCCAACGTGGAAGCAGGTACATCTTCCTAATATCTGAAGTCAACGAATTGCTAGTGAAACCCTTACAGGGCTTCCAGGCACACAACTAGTTCCTGGTACTTTTTGATAACACCTCTACATTAGCTACTACGAATGAGAGTCTCATTTCACTTGTTTACATAAATTTTTGATATTCAATTTTAATTTCAGAAAAAGGGGTTGGAAACATATATAGCCACTATGGAGAAGACATGCACATGTCTCTCGATGATTTCAAACGAGAGGTCACTAGGTGGCGTCATCTCTGGCGGATGAGTAAAGATGGCAATCTCCAAACCTTGGTCCAAACGCTGGACTACACCAATGTAGAATTGTACCAAGGAATTTATGTAGTCACGACGACGCTTCTGACCTATCCTGTGTCAACTTGCATCGTAGAAGTGGCATGAAGAGGCTCCAAATTGGCACTTCGGAGCACAATGTCTGATGAGAGATTGCCTTCATTAGCGGTCCTTCATGTACATAAACACAAGGAAGTCATCTCAGAGTTTGCTTGGAAGAAAGATCGAAGACTATCCCCGTGCTTATAAACAGTGTAACTTGTAACACCCATAGGTCATTTTACCTAGTTTCAGAAGCTCCTTATTCGGTTCTTAATAACGTTGTGCACTGATCGCCTTAAAACATTTGTAAGAAGGATGAAACTTAGTAAAAACATCGGCAGGGCTATCTTATTATAGGTACGCTGTGCACTAGTTGAATAAGTCAACGAAAAAAAGTATGTGACGCGCAATAATAACAACATTCAATTGCAAAACACTGAGATACTACTTCCTTGCATTGCACTGCTGATAATAAACAACTGGAGGACCCCAGCACTAATCATTAAGGTGTCTGAACAAAGTTTGCACGCGCTCTACGATTTGTGCAGCTGATGTGAATTAACGCGCGCACAAAGCTTTAAGAAAAACAAACATGGCCCCTGTACATCGATCATTTTATTTTGTTCAGTCAAGATTGCGTGTGTGTTTTTCCGTCTTAACAATCAAACAGTTTGTTATGTGTGAAAACGTTTGTTTTTCAGTGTATTAATGGTAAATACTATTGGAAAATACCCTGCCTTTCTGAGATTGTTTAAATGGATCGAGAAAGAATGAGAACCTCCTGAGAATCCTGAGAACCCTGTCAAGTGCAACGCATGCGCAGTTACCCGGAAAATTGTGACTGCATGGCCAGTTAGTGGAAACGCACTGGTTTCTACGGAATCGCTCGTTAGAATTTCATGACATTTGGTAGAAAAATAGTTCAGAGCACGCTTAACTCGCTTGCATACAAAATTTGAAATCTGACAGAGGACATGTTCAGAAAACGGTAAAATGCAGAACACAAAATTACGGAAGATCTCTCTGTCAAAACATCACGAGACCAGTGTCAGAAGGCCAGTATTTTTCTGAGTTTTCTAGAGACAAATGATGGAAAAAATCTAACGACTGGATTTTATGATAATAAATCAAAACCATCATTTTATGGTTTATTAACAGCTCTGTTGCCATGGCAACAGTAATAAGTCCAGTAAAACATATCAAAAATAATCTTTTTTAGTTGAACTTGTATCTTGCCAATTTTGGCCCCCAACTGCCAGTGGTTTGAAAATAACGATGAATAACGCATAAGTACGAGGAAACTGTGTTCGGCCACCTTAAATGAAATGGGGGGGAGGGGGGAATTTCTCCTTACTGAATTTGGAAAAATGTGCGTACCTCTGAAAAAATCCTGGCTATGCCCCTGATCGCTTGGCAGGTCTTAGGGATCCCACCAAAACTTTTCACGTCAGAAAGATGCTTAAAGGGTATGGTAAAATTAGTCACAAATTGGACACAAGATTACCTAATCAGTGGCGATTTTATGGTGGAACAAAAAACATGGCGGCGGACAAACTAATCTGAGACATTCGATTAAGGCTTCCAAATGTTGGGCCGTAGGCACTCCAACTATAGTCAAAATAAAAAGGAAGCCAAAGAATGTCAAGTACAAGTACGAGCAGGCTATGAAACGTCATGAAACGACAATCCGAGACATTCAAAAGGACGTTTGTCCTATAATGGCCTGAGTGTGTTGGGCATACTAATGCAGTAAAACAATAGCTGCCAGTCACAGGTATTTCCTGTGCACATGTAAGATCAAATGGGATTCATCCACGCGCTGTTTCCATCGTGGCTTTGTAGCTCAGATGGTAGAACAGTGGTCTAGTAACCCAAAGGTTGTGGGTTCGAGTCCCACCTAAGCCACTGAATTTTTTCAGTGGCTTTAGATTCTCAGTGTAGCAATTTACTCTTTATTTACAGTGTAGTATTGCCTGAGGATGATTCTGATATAGCATCGAAACACTGTCATCCTGCTTTGTTTGTTTCTTGCATGTAATACATGCCACACATGTTTGTCACAGGTATTTCCTGTGCACGTATAAGATCAAATAGGATTCATCCACGCACTGTTCCCATCGTGGCTTTGTAGCTCAGATGGTAGAGCAGTGGTCTGGTAACCCGAAGTTGATGGGTTCGAGTCCCACCTAAGGCACTGAATTTTTTCAAGGGCTTTGGATTATCAGTGTAGCAATTTACTACTATTCGCCGCCAGATGATAACACACTAATTACGCCACAAACGTCAAGTTCTAGTCATGCAAAAGCATCCATATTGCAGAACAAAATACTATATAGCGTGCAAAGGTTGGTTATATATATGAACCAGAATAACTGATTTCATCGCCAAAGCTAGAAGGCAGATCACAAATACAACAAGCAAAGAGAGACAACAGTTGAGGTTTAAGATTTAGGGCGAGAAGAAGATAACGTGGGTGTCAATCCACTTCCCGATAGCTGCCCACTTCTCTTAGTAGATTTGGGGCAAATTAGAAGCGACATTGACTCTGTGCTAAGAGAGTGTGAGCGAGGTGGAAATAATCGCTCGGAGGAATATCCAATTGAAACTCGATCATGCGCTCAAACATCAAGAGGCACAAGCATGTTATTTAAGAGCAGGCACAATGGAGCACCATGGGATAGTGAAAGTACGGACAAAAGAGATACGAAAAATAGTGGTTATCAAACTGTTGTGAATTTGTCTTGGAGAGTTTTGACTCAAGCAGAGGTCTCTTTGTTGTCGAAGGGGCTGAATTTTTGTTGAACACCAGAAAAGATAGACATTTATTCTCTACGGAAAGACATTAAGGAG
>CAXIQD010000392.1:0-15000 GCA_964030785.1 Siderastrea siderea | reverse complement strand
ATTTGCAATCGTACGCAAGTTGCACGCATGTCTGTGTCTGCAACGGCAGGCGTGTTTGAGTTTGCTGTGAAAACTCGGGTCTAGCAGAAACTACAGTAATTATTGCTCTACTGCAGTAATTGGCGGTGACTGTGAATTTATTGTGGACGCAAAAGCCACCGACTCGTTTCGTGATCGAAACCTCTCAGCTAACAACTATTGCGGTTTGTTGCGGTTACGTCTCGAATTTGATTGGTCGCAGAACAATAAACATTCCAGAAATAATTTTAGGCGTTCATGGTTTAATGGGTTTCACTGTAAAAATTCCGCGATTTTCGGTGATTATGATACTTCCAAACATTTTGGTTTAGAGATCGGAATAACTATCAGTCGGACCGCTTTGTGTTCGCTTTTGGCCAAAATGGCGAATTTGGGATATTCGCAGGGCTCGATACGGCGCGGATTGGAGAGTGCCCACAAGTTTTAAACTATAAGTTAGTAGACTGGTCTTAGCACTTTTGAGTTATGGCAGACTTGACTCTAAGTTAGGTCCCACTTTTGCGAAAATAGTCTTCAACTACAGGTATGCAAATTTCCCACACATTCCGGCGTTTACTGCAGGTATCTTAGAAAATCCATATCTCAGTCAAAATTTTGTAAAATAGAATTATTAAACCTTAAAACTATTAAAGAAATATGTAACTTTAATATAACAAACAATCAGTTTATTCGGATTAGGACTTACGTTTTGGCAGCCCTCGACATTTACAGCAAAATCACAGAGTTTCCGAAGGCAACTTTTTTAGGTGACCTGGAAAAACACCTCGCAAAATGCGAAGAAAGTAGTATTGATCCAAATAAATGTGATATTTGTTCATGGGATATAATAGTTGTCTTTCACTGAAAAAATCAGGAAAATCGGCGAGGGGCCACAATTTGCGCGCCTTATCCGTTCTTACGCGGACAGCCACTTTAAATCATTTTTGAGACATTTTTTGAGGCAATATTTAAAAACAATGCATACACAAATAAATGTAAAGTAGATCCTCGCAGTTATTAACGCAACTTACGCAGTTGCGAAAAGAAAGCCTGAAAAAATCAGGCTTGCCGGGATTCGAACCCTGACCTCTGCGATACCGGTGCAGCGCTCTAACCAATTGAGCTAACAAGCCAACTGGGAGCTGGTCATTAAATTGGTTCGTAATATACCCGGGAAAGATGAAGATGAAATTATGAATATACGAAATTCATATATTTGAACTGCGGAATGAAGAAATAAAGTTCCCAGTTGGCTTGTTAGCTCAATTGGCTCTCCCAGTTGGCTTGTTAGCTCAATTGGTTAGAGCGCTGCACCGGTATCGCAGAGGTCAGGGTTCGAATCCCGGCAAGCCTGATTTTTTCAGGCTTTCTTTTCGCAACTGCGTAAGTTGCGTTAATAACTGCGAGGATCTACTTTACATTTATTTCTTCATTCCGCAGTTCAAATATATGAATTTCGTATATTCATAATTTCAATGCATACACACTTGCGATCAACTGGAGAATAATAGCAATTATATTAGCCTTGGCGCTTTGGGCTTTCTTTTGCTCCCTTCAGTGGCGTCCCTTACTCCATTATGCGAAACGAACGAAGTCACGGGCTGGTTGCTATGTGACGTCACACTGGTAGTGATTATTCGGTTAAGATAAATAATTGGAAACAACAGACTTACCCCCTCTTCCCTGCATGCTGCTGACCTTAAAGCAAAAATACTTAGGTTTAATATAGCCTCTAGGTTTTATCGTGGTGGCCTTAATACACTTCGAGTTGCAAAGAGCACTTTTTACTCTGCTTTCCAACTGCTATTAGAAGACCCAAAAATGCAGGTGTTAATGAGACCGACGTGAAGCACCTACAATGCAAATCTTTTCCCTTTTTTAAGCTACTACTGCCTGACTGGGGGATATATTATTCATTTAAGATTGTGTACTCTTCAGGTACCTTTCAAACAACAAAATTCAAGACATGCCCAAGCAGTTGTTTAACTCTTTAAAGGATTTAACCCTTTTGTGAGTATATTATTTATTTTCCATCCATCCATTCATCCATTTGTCCGACCGTCCGTCCGTCCGTCTGTCCGTCCGTTCGTCCGTCCGTCCGTCCAAGCCAGCCAGACAGCCAGCCAGCCAGCCAGCCAGCCAGCCAGCCAGCCAGACGGACAGACAGACAGAAAGACAGACAGTCCGCCAGTCAGTCTGTCAAAAAAGGTTAACAATTTTCTCAGAATGTTTGTCTTGGCTTATAAAAAGATAGTAAACAAATGTAAACCACGAAATTGAATGCTACAGGCTGTTTTTAGTTACCTCGTCGCTCCGCCCCTCGTTGTCTGTGAAATCACTCGACACCATTTCGCTGAAAACTTGTTGCACATTCCTTTATTAACAGGTCTTTGCGGAACAATATGATAACGTCCCTATCAAAGGAAATTTTTCCCGAGAACACCAAGCCTCTATATCTGTACGTATCTTAACATGTGGCATTGTGTTGATGTTTGACATAGTAAAAACATTAAATTTTAAAAAAAGGATTAGGGTCGATTAAATGAAGCGGGCTGGTGTGATTTGCCAAGATGAGAATCAACTGAGGAGTACATGAGATTGCATTGTCGTGATCGAGTTTAGAATGGTTTGCCAAATCCTGGCAAATAAGGGTAGCCAGGTTTACCGGGGTGGGAGTTTTCCACGTGATCTCAAAATTGATTCGTGTATATTCAACAGAGGTTCTGAGATCTCAGCAAACCGTGCTAAAAAAGCCTGAGTCAAATGACATTTAAGCCAAACAAGTAGAAATCTCGGTCAATAATACGCACTTCTCGACTTTCGAACGTTCATGGTGTCTCAGTGGTTTCTAAGAACAATCTAAGCATTACGGCTTACTTAACATTGACTCGTCAAAAGCACTGGCTTGAACTTTACACCCCCCCCCCCCTGTTTAGAGTAGGCTTACAAAGAACGCTAAAAACACATACAGTAATGAATGAAGCGATGGATGAATTCGTTAAAATTACCTTGTCGTTTGTTTTTAGGTTTGTGAGCGCCAACGAATTAGTAAATATTTTAAATGGAACTTTCGTTAATCCAAATTCAGTTTATTACGTTGGTTGGTACGAAATAATGTAAGTATAGAACAACAACCAAGGCGATAAATGGTCTGAAATTTACTAAATCAATAAATTAATTTATAAATAAACAAATAATATAAATAATTAATTAATTAATTAGACCCGGCATGTGTATTATATATTTTCTTTTAGGACGCTATGACTGCTTGGATGAATGCTAAAATCCAAGCCAAATATGAGACTATAAAGCTTTTGAGGTGCGTTTCTTGAGGCGAAACCAAAACGTTAATTAGATAAAGGCGTTTTAAATATAATTCTCTGCAGACATTTTTGGTTCGAAAATTAACAATGCGGACAAGGGATTTGAAGTCAAAAAGAACTCTTAGTCTAGAAATACAGCTTTTAGAACTCGTTCCGTTTAAATATTAGCTTTAATAGCTTAAATTCTATCCCGGGGAAGGTACTCAATGGCTTTTCCTACAGAGAGGCCGTCTTGAAAATTTAGAAGCACTAGATCAATCAGTTTAATTTAACTTTGCTAACAATCTTTTCCTTTGCTAATTATCTTTTCTGAAGAATGTTATCGGACAACCCTATAAAGACAATCGAACCAGGAGCATTTAAACTTGGATTTCACGACCTAAGAATGTAAGTTGCTGGTGCACACGTATAAGCAGAATGATTTACAGAAAGGTAAATCAGTGAGAACTCATTTTCACCGTTTTTCGGCTCCATGCCTCTTTTTCTTTGCAGTAACGTTTAACAGTGCACAGAACTGTTATTGTACGACAGTCAGCATTTTCTTGTTTGAGATGCTAAACGAACCGTTTATTTGCCCTATTGTTGTCAGTTAACATGTTAACCCCACCCTCTCCCGCCCCCCCAAAAAAGACAATTTTCTCTTTGTTAGAAAGATCAATAATTGCAGATGAGGGATAGTTTCACGAATTTTGTTTAATTAAAAATTGTCCTTGTCGCTAAGCCAGTCGAGCAACTTTTAAAAGAACTTTAAAAATGCACGTGAATATTAGCCCTTTATTAAACAATTCCTATTTCTTTTGGTGGAAGTACTCGAAATAATTATGGAAAAATCTTTTTCATTGTGAAGTAATCGATGTGCAAAAGATTGAGTGGAAAGACGAAACAGCTGATCTTGTTTTTCTTCAATGTTCTGGGTGTATTTCTGAGCAACGCGTGTGTTTCTTTTCGGCAGATATTTGCTTCGGACACACCTGAAGACATTGAGCCTTGAGTCTTTTATCGGTCTTCGTGAGCTCGATTCCAATCTGTGACGTATCCATTTTTTTTTCAGTTTTATTCCTCTATGTTATAACGTGAAAATACTGTTTTTTTTTGTTCATTGATGTTTTTATTCCGGCGAGATTGTATGAGCATTGTTCGAAAGAGTTGAAAAATTCCGGTTTATTCTATTGCAATATTTAATAGTTTTCAACCATTTAAAAGCCACTAATCTATCACGAAATTTTGGATGTGAGATATGAGCTGTATATATGTAAATTTGGGAGGTAAAAGTTACGATTTTACTTTTTTTTCTTTTTCCAGGTTATTAAGGAACAGAACGCTTAAAACACTGAGATATTCCTCTAACACCCAGAGTCATTGCACAATATTTTTGTTAGTACATTCTATAAATAAATACGCAAAATTGCCCCGAACAAAACGGGAAAGCGAGAAAGAAACACCTCGCAGAAGTTGTCCCGTTACATTTTGCTCCTTAACCCTATTTTGCCTGGGCTTTTCTTTTTCAGTTTCTGAGCCTGGGGGTGGGCTTATGATATATCAATTATGACGTGTCATGACGTCTCAATGACGTGACAAACCAGCCATTTGGAATTTTGAGGCCACCATCTTGAATTCCGAGCCTGCAGTCATTCAGCTGACAATGAAGACATCGAAAAATAATTATATGAATTTGTCCTTAGAAACATACTTAATCAAAACAAGCACACAAAAGTAAAGGATTCTCTTCTTCTTACGAACGAAGGAGGAAAAGGGGAAAAAAGACTTAAAAAAACAAAAGAAAACAGTCAAAATACACATCTGTGTAGACGGTTACTGTCGAAACGTCAATCACCATAGACACGTCATTGACACGGGAAACTTTTCCCTGATAATTTTTTAGGAAAAGTCACGAGACTTGATTGTTATTTGTCTAGCCGTCTAAAAGTTATAATTCGTTAATGTCAGCGCAGGCACAATGTCCTCCCCCCCCCCCCCCCCCCACGCTAAATAGGGCTAAGGATGGAAAGTAGGTGACACAGTAGGTAGAAAAACTCCGCCCGAATCTGGCGTGTGATCTATGTCCTTTCTTTCTTTTTCTTTTTCTTTGATTTAAGAGCAGTTAGGTTTCAACAAGACGTGTAATAGCACTCGGGCATGCTGTATATCAAAGGATAATACCTGTATCAATTATCATTTAATATAGAGCACACCCTCGTATAATTTTTGCTTATTTTCAAGCGGTCATTATAAAACTGTGATTCGTCTGAAAATCGATTGCGATCATCCATTTCTCTTTTGATAAATGATAATTAAGCGAACATTGATCAAAATAAAAATTATTTCCTACAGAACGTTGTACAGGAGATACTATTGTGTTTAACACGAATCAAAAGACGATCTTCAGGTTCTCTTGTTCCTCCCTTGCATGGAGTATCCAGTGCGCCTTTTTAATTACGTCTAGGCTTGGCATTAAATTTCTGAATTAAATCGGTTAAACGTTTTTGGGTCCTTCCAGACATGTGCTGTAACATGCTGTGGTGTCATGTCCATGAAATCATCTTCAATGCGCCTAAGCCGACTTGCACTGCCAAGATTCTCCCCTTCAAGCTTCAGTTTTATTAGACCTTCGTTTCACAGCTGTTTTTGTATAACTACTATGGTCTATTGCCTATTAAGAGGCAATGTCCACTAAGACCGAGCGAAATCGAAAATATGTGGCACATGATGAAAAATCAAAATTCTCCGTTTTTCGCCCGGAGATACCTTATGGTAGCTCTAGAAATGTGGTGGCATTTTTTGTTGAGAAACTATTTTTAAACCTCCAAAAAATTAAAAAACCGTTACCGCACTACGTGTCTCTACAAACACCCCGAATAAACGCGAATCATACCTGCTCGTAAACTTCGCTCTGTTTAATTTGCGTCATGGAACAATCCTGGTTTGAGCTTAGAAATTTGCTGTTGAAGAGTTTACAAGTAATTTGAGTCAAATTATTCTTTTGTGGATTAATTTTCAAGGTCATGGCAGGCTGCTGAAAACCACTAAAATTCGCTTGCTTTGAATTCTCAATTTGGCACAGTTTTTCAAGAGAAAGTTTCCCTACCCGGTAAAACACCGAATCACTTGAAATTCAGAATTCTTGAAAGAGGAAATGCTGTTCTTAAACCAGGTTTAAAAATTAGTTTCGGGCTTTTTATCAGCGCCGAGTACAAACGCTCTCAAAATCCCGATAATTACAACATTAACACGTCAACAATTAGCACATACCTCCGACCAAATAACCGAAAATGTGGACATCTCTTCTATTTTGGTTGGTATTCGGTTGTAATCCACAGCAGAAAGGTAATGTCTAGCTCACCTGAATATGGTATTGTCTAAATATCAGGTTCTGTGCGTACTCTTTCATAATAACCATCTTGGCGTTCCTTGTCAACAACATCACTGAAGCATCGCGTATTGGCAATCAACCCAAATGACTTATTTCCATCCCACTTCCTTTTGTTAAAATGAAGAACCTTCAGGAATAAAATGATTTTGCCTTATTTGAACTTCAAAAGAGTTTTCTCCTATAAGACGTCTTTTCTTGATCTGTATTCGTTGTAAAATTTCGAAACGATAATTTCTTGCCGAAAGCTTACAAGCCCGTTTAGTTTGAGTCACGCAACAAAATATCACGCACTTGATTTTACCTGACGTCGGGTTTGACTTGGAGGGGGAATGCACAGGAAACAAAAAAAAACAACAATAACAACAACAAAAACAAGCAAGCAAAAAACAAACAAACAAAAACAAAGCAATGAGAACTTTGAAAACCTGTGGACCCAAGGACCGATTACCATCAACTGCTGCTTATAAACCCTGGGCTTATACAACTTTGTAAGGGGTTTTGGGTGGGCTTATAAACGGAGGGGCTTATATCCGGGGGGGCTTATAAGTTTCGAAATGAGCCACAGCAGTGTTGATCGAAATACGTTTTTAATTTACTAGTTTTTAATTAACCTTTGAAACGTCACAATAAATCGAATTCATTTCAATTTTAATTTAACAACAAAATCAAAACTGTAACAACACGAACGTAACCGGAACGTAACAAAACAGAAGCTCAGAGTTCATCTTCGCAGTGTTCTGTGAGAGTGCTTAATATTAAGGAAACAGGGAAAACTAGAGGGCGACTTATATCCGGTGGAGCTTATACCGGATGTATTTTTTTGTTTACAGGTAGATGGGCCCATAACTGGCGGGGGGGGGGGGGGGGGGGGCTTGTAAGCGGTTGGGCTTATAAGTGGCAGTTAACGGTATTTATGTATTTATCAGTGTCATTAGAGGCAGTGAAGCCTTGCCAAAACCTTGCCTGTTACTAGGGCTTTGAAAAAGAAATTATTATTAGGTCTCTATGTATTCGTCTTCAAAAATTGGTCAAGACAGAGAATGTAAAAATGTATGTTGAGTTTACTCAAGCCCAAACCAGGGGTGTGGCCAGGGGTGCCGGAACCGTCCTTTTCGTTCTTTATAAGCTTGTGAAACCATTTTATGGCAAACCTAGCGGATTACAATTTTATACATGAAACTCGAAATTAAGTTGAGTTTGAAACTCAACTCATGTTGAAACTCATCATGACAAGGAGTCCTAATGTTTAGGGCTCTTTGTCGCTTTCCTCCTGATCTTCTGAGAAGTGCAGGTGACGAAGGTGGAGAACCATCCTTGCGACGAATGACTAACGCTCGAAACGTCAGCTTTCAATCTCTTCACGGTGGCTCAATTTACCTTATCAACTCAGTTGATAAATACAAAGTTTTGTGTTTCGCTTCCCCACCGATGCAGCACCACAGTTTCTTAACCCCCTTGTTTGTCAAGAGACAGTTGGTTGTGCGATTTTACTCCGTCTTCTCACGGTTGAGGAGAACGAGCTCAGTTTCGCTTAGAGCACTGCTATGGACCATCAGATGACAGGGCCTTGGATTTCAGCGCAGATATTGGTCTTATAGGTCCCACGCCATATGCTCTTCATACACGGACGGATTCCTTCTTTAGAAAACTGTATATTCACACCATCGATCTTCCAAGTGGTAACTAAACGGCTTGCAATGGATGCGCACCGGATGACACTTAAGGATGATTCTCCACCGGGATCTTGATATCGTGTCCGGAGTTTAGGAGGACAAATGTATCCGACTTAGTCTCCGCCGGCCTTGCGGTCGCAGGCTCCCTTCCCTCCATGGGGAGGGAAGGGAGCCAAGAGTTTGAACACCACGCCCAGCTCTGCTCCTAGTACTCCTGCGCAAACTATGGTGGCCCTGCAGGCCCTACAGTGGTAGCAGCCAGCGCTGTCTTGCCGGAAGCTGACTGTCTTCATGGCTGGTATGGTAGTGTTAATCTGCTTAATGACGTCTGCCATCACAGCGAGGAATGCACGAAAGTGGGTATGAGAAAAAAGTGTACTTACCAGAGCCCAATGGAGGGAAGACGCCGATGTGTTGCAAAATAGCTTTGGACGCCGACTTTCCATTTCCACGGTCTGCTTTTCCCACTTTCCCGTTCGAGGCATACTTACACCGCCCTGGTAGAACCCAACATGACCAACGTCGATTAGTTCCCTCTGCGCTATTCCCAGACAAGAGCGATGGGCTGGGCAAATGGTCCATGTTAAGAATACTAATTAAAAATACTTTTGCGCGTGCTAAAAGTAAATCAACGAAGCTAAACTTCTGAGTGCATATCGCTGATTCCAACACTGCAAGTGTGACCCGAAAAGTCTTTTTTTGCAACTGGAACAGCAACTGCTTGTTCATATCGCTTGTAAGAGGCGCAAATGCCTGCAACTAGTTTCTGAAAAGAATAACTGACCTCTATTCGCAGCCAAGGGAGATAATGGTTTGATTGGCTATTGTACTCGGTGACAGGGGTCCTGACTGCGAGAACTCCAAAGAACCTATCCTTTTACAATGGCGCGATATAGAGGAAGCGCTCTACAACTGCTGCGTGTTAAATCTGGTGTTTTCCTTTTTTTTCTTTTTTTTTTTTAACGAAAATTATCAGTTTTTGAACATTTACTCAAAGTCGATCCGCACTTCTTTTGTCTAGTTTCCAATAATGCCGCACCTGAAATTCTCACACGCCTGATTTCCAACAAGAAAATTATTTCCTCAAATGGCAGCTTCTCGAGGCACCTTCTTCGACGCAACACTGGTTGCTTGCAGATAATATTGAAATCCTTCACCGTGAAATTAATTAGACTTGAAAAGTCGAACTCTGCATAAGATATCAAAAAATATATCGATGTTTGCTATTTTAGACTATCGGAAGCTAATACTTTCTGCTTCCAGTGAACACGTGACAATTTTTTCCTCTCGCCAGAGCGTCGCAAAATGTACATCTATGTAAACTGCAACTTGTTTTGCACAGGTCAGAATTGTGTGGTGAATAGTCCCGTCATAGGTAGTATCACTCTATTTTACTAGTGGAAAGATATTTCAGGCATAACTTCGGCGGTGTAACATGACACCAAACAGGAGGACGGAATGTGAGTAAACAAACACAGTTGTAGCCGAGTGCTACGCATTGACAACTTACCATTATAGAGAAAAGTGAACTTAAAATTTTCAGGAAATTGTAAAAAACAAATGGATGCCTTCTTTGTTAGCCTTCGATATGCTTTAGTTTAAATCATGGAAAAAAATTCAGCTATCTCTGCGGTTTGTTTTTACATTGAGGTAGTCCGGCATCTGGGATGAAAACGGGAAACGGTCATTCCGGTCGAGTTGCTGAAACAAACGCCGTCACTATTTACATCGCCTTTTATCTTGTATAATTTCTTTCATAGCTTAAGTTATTTCAGACGTCCTAATCTTTCGATTTTTTCCCATTTTTGCAATCCCATCACCAAAACCTATCCTGTGACTTGACCAGAACCCGTTGCGTGACAGACAAATTTAGTTAAATCAGACCATAATAACAGTGCGGTTTCTGAGATGAATGTGGAGATCACTGCAAAGTTATTGAGTTTCTTCAGGGAATTAACACTGGGAGATTTTAAAAATTCATTTGCCATTCGTTAAGGGATGTGAATGTGTTGGCGGAGTCGTTATTCATTAGTTGAAAGTCAATCTGGAGATACCAGGAGATAACGGTCGATTCCACGCGTCAAGATGGCCCTTGGACAGTACACCTAAAACTTGACAAAAACTGGCATTTAGACAAAATCTTATCCAAGGTAAGCTAGATATGACTTTTATCCTGTACTTTTCATCCAAATACCAAAGGAAACAAGGAAAAAATTCCAAGTTTTCGGCTATTCGGTCGGAGGCACGAGCCTATTGTTTGTACTGGTTGACAGGTTAATGTTGTGATTATCGGGATTTTGAGAGCGCTTGTACTCGGCGCTGATAAAAAGCCCGGAACTAATTTTTAAACCTGATTTTAGAATGGTATTTCGTCTTTCAAGAATTCTGAATTTCAAGTGATCTGGTGTTTTACCGGCGAGGAAAACTTCCTCTTGAAAAACTGTGCCAAATTGAGAATTCAAAGCAAGCGAATTTTAGTGATTTTCAGCAGCTCGCCATGACCTTGAAAATTAATTCACAGATCTAAAACAGGACTCAATTACTTCCTACACTCTTTAAAAGCAAACTTCCACCCTTAAAATGGGGGTTTTCTGGGGCGCAAATCAAACAGAGCGAAGTTTACGAGAAGGTATGATACACGTTTATTTCGCGTGTTTACAGGACACGTGTGGCGTAAACATGTTAAATTCTTTTTTCGGGCTTAAAAAAAAAATTCAAGAAAAAAATTTCACCACGTTTCTTAGATTGCCATAGGGTATCCGTGGAAAATTTATGAGGGAAATTTATTTTTCATCATGTGCCGCCACTCGCTCGATGTTAGTGGAGATCTCCTCTTAAACCTTGCTTTCTTTTATCGTTTAAGTTAAGTGGTAATATAAAATGGAAATGATTTTATCCAAGCCTCAGACAATCAATTTCAATTTTCTTTAGGAATCCTGTTGATTCTCCTACAGAAGTTGTGAGAGTGAAAGATCCCAATGACTTTATACAGGTATCCCTTGTTTCTGCATTAATGGCCTCGGGATTCAGAAAAATGTCCAGTGATGTGTCAGCTGATTACTTCTTACCATGTTCCTTGGGAACATTTTCTAACCTTTCTTCTCAAGGAGCTGAAGGATGTACGCCATGCCCTCCAGGTATGTAATCAACGTATTTAAACAAGTTTTAATTTTTTTACTCGAGGTAACAAGTGACACCTTTTCCATCTAAGTGTCCAAGTATGGGGGAGGAGAGATGGCGCAGTGAAGAAAGCACTCGCCTCCGATCCCATCAATGTGGACAGCGCTCACCGGAAGTTTGAATTGGTTGTTGGTGCTTGTCCTAGTTTAATACGAGATTTCTGGTTTGCTTCCTCAACAACATTTCAAATTCCTATACCATCTGGAAATAATCCAGCTTATTTGTTTTTAAGTTTGAAACGTACTTTTGGTATTTATTTGTCAAAATAACCAAATCAGTAACACTTATAATTGTATCACCAAAAAGCTGCCAAGTACAAAGCTTCATCATACATGCAACCCCTTTGGCCCAGGATTAATTTCAACATCATTAAAGATGGTAATTTCCACTGGTGGGTCGTGACCAGGAATGGCTAGTGTCGTATTACCATGCTTTCCCCATCTAGTAGCAGCAATTCGTAGTTTGTGGAAACCGGTTGAAGTTAGCTTTACCTTTAATATGCCTCGTCGGTAGCAGCGGCAGCTAAGTAATCCGAATTCCATTCAGATATCTTAAATCTGAGAACATCTAGACTTTTTATCCTAATTGAAGAACAGCGCTGGAAAATTTCCTGTTCGATTTGAACATTGTGGAACACAAATAATAATAAAAAAAGCTATTATAGATAGTTTCCGTTTTGAACCTTTTTATTTTATATATAATAATTAGCGTTTTATTGTGAAACGCCATGAGCAAGTAGTGATAATGGCGCTATATAAATATCATCATCATTATTATTATTATTATTATTATTATTATTATTATTATTGTTGTTTTATATTTGTGAAATTAAATATGGATTACCACACAACCGATGTAAATTCAAATCATGAAGTTAATGCGACTAATGTTAAATGTTAAATGTTAAATGTCAAATGTCAAATGTTAAATAACTACAACATTTTTTTGCTGGCGGAAGCTCAAATGTATTAGGTAAGGTGAAAAGGTAAGATGCAATCCAACGCCTTTTAAGCTGCATGGTTGGTACTGTGAAACCAGGTGATTCTGTGTCTTAAGTCAGTGACGACCTGACCTGTAGCCTGTTCCAGGCGTTCAGATAGTGGAGCGCGAGCGAAAAAGAAAGCGAGCGAAAAAGCGGGAAAAAAACGAGGGGAGACTGGGGAAGAGGACGAGGGAACGCCTGTGAAATTAATTTTAAAAAGTCCATGCCGCCCACTTTAGACCGCCGACAGCGGCAGAGAAACATGAACCCGAGGTCAGGTCAAAGTAAACAAGAAAGTTATGTAATTATGCTCACCAAAGTAGGTTTCACCCGAGTTTGAAGCGTTGGGACATGCCGAATGAACATTGCAAAATTTTCTACGTTACGGAAACGCAAATGTCATCTCCACTACTGGACCAATAAAGGTAACGAGAATCACAGACGACTTTATATACACATCGGTTTATCAAATTGATGAATAGAAAGCTTTTCACTCTGTGACGGAATGAACTTCGTCGTCTTCATCGATTGCGATGGCTACGATATGTTTGTTGTTGTTCTTTTCTCCATTCCTTAGACAGCAGGCTTTCAGGACTTTCACAAACAATCTAGCCGATCCAATTTTCCTGCTCCTTCTTCGTTTTCTTCTTCGTCTACTCCGATAGCCAGCGCTCTAATTCCGATGCTTTGAAGCTGTTCTACTTGCTCTTTCATGATTGCGACAAGCGGAGTGACCACAATTATCTTAGAAACAGCGTTTCTTTGCAATGCGTTGATTAACCTTGGAAAATGTTGAAAGGTCAAGCTATTTCCAAATCCTGTTGGAAGAATGGCGATGAGACCTCTTCCCAGAAACACGTTTTCAAGACAATCTTCTTATTTCATTTGTAAAGTATCCACATTTGGGAAATCGTGAAGCGCTTGCCGTGCAGTTATTCAACCGTGCGTGACTCGATGGAGGATGACCTTCGCACGCGGGCACGCCATATCGCATTTCTTGTCTGCGTCAACAACCCTCTGGTGTTGACAGGAGGTGTCAAATTTGGCCAATCAGAGGGTATACCAGATTCTGGTATACCTGAAGGGCTTCCTTTGAGAAAATTTCACAGGCGTTCCCTCGTCGTCTTCCCCAGTCTCCCCTCGTTTTTTCCCGTTCTTTCGTTCGCTTTATTTTTCGCTCGCGCTCCACTATCTGAACGCCTGGAACAGGCTACCTGACCTGACCTGTTCTACCTCCATTTTGACTGATCTATTTAGGAGGCTTCTGGGCCTTCCAGACGTTTCAATTTTTGTTTTGTTTTGTTTTTTTATCAGGATACTTCATCCTCAAAACGTATGGACTATAATTAATCTGGAAAGAAGCCATTAAAAAGTATATGGTATCAGGCTTAATATTCCGTTTTAATTTCATTCCTCAGGTGGATTTTATTCTGACGATGTTGGTCACGTGAGCACGAGCTGTAAAAAATGCCCGAATGGTTCCTTTGTGGCCTTTGATAAAGCACCAGGAACTCAAAGTCAAGATTGCAAGTCTTGTCCCCAGGGTAAATTTTTTTTCTTACGCAGAATAATCCAAGTTCCCAGATGTCATGGAAACAATTTCCATTAAGTGTTGAGTTATAACATTATTCACCGTCGTGTGTTCTCGTTCTCCATAAAACCTGGAACTTTGGTCCTTTCACGTTGTTAAAGCGCTTTGGAAACGACAAAAAAATCCCCCCACCCCCGAAAAGAGAGGACGTCGGGTCCTCCCTTGAAGGTTTTTTTGAAAACAATTGACTTAAACGCCTTTCTTAGTATAAAAATCGTTGCCTTTTGGGACAGTGTTAACCATGGACAGAGAAATTACAGCTGATCGAGCTCCGAGGGATTATGAGGCCTTACACAGTCCACCGATTTGCTCGTACCCGTCCCGATTTGGCGAAAAAGTATTTCGAGTAAATTTAACCAAAACAAATGTGCCTGGGTCATTTTCTCTCCGACCGCTCTATTAAGCAGTCGCTTTCTGGATAAAAAAATGTGAAGACTTTGCCCTAGAATAGAAATCTGTAGAGTCTTGCCATGTTTAAAAAATCCAGATAATCTGCCTACATGATAATTTTGGGAACTGTATTCAAGTTGTCATTGAAACTTTTTGAGACATTTTTAAACATTTCCGCTGCGTTAAAAAACAGCATCAAAAATTGTTTCTTTTGAAACTCTTCAATAGGTACAGAAACTGATTTCTTTGCTGGGCTTCGTGCCTGCCCCTGCTTGGAAGGATTTTATCGGACCCATATGTTTGAAGGATGTCACAAATGTGCAGACGGACTGGACTGCAAGGATGATTACGCTTCTTTGAAATCTGGTTATTGGTGGAGATGGAGAAACGAGACCTACATAGATCGTTATAGATATTTTATAAACAATCTCCTGACGTCCCTGCCAGCATTAGGAAAAGACGACGTACAATAC